>LPNX010811547.1:107188-144319 GCA_001517045.1 Pseudotsuga menziesii
TTTCTTTGGGGAATTTGTTATTATAATTAACTCACTTTCATTTAGCATGTCTGACAGAGAAGAAAAGAAGCTTCTGTCCAAAGTGGCTTTTGGAGCGCTCAAATCCCCCCAGGGGGCTCTCTTTTGTCACACAATTTGTAATTGTTTTGCATAAACTTTAATATCTTGGTTTCAGCCTGTATAAGGACCAAGAAATCTCTATTTTATCAGTGCTTTGATATTGCAACATCTGTAATAAAATCATCCTTTGAATAGGCTCTTTCGAGCCCATTCCCCATCCCCCTTGGGGGGATTCGCGTCAATGCCTTTTTCATCTTTTTATGCTTATTTCCTTTTACTAGAAAATATCTGATTGGTAGGGTAGTATATTTGATCTTGTTGTTAATTCCATATTCCATATCTTATTTTCAAAAGTAATCATAATACTTACCCCACGATTTCCCGAGTGACGCGCAAGGGGAAAGAGATTCGTGGTAGGATTAATCATAAAACCGCATTTGTGTAGTTGTGTTATTTTCTCATCTTTTGTTTATCAAAATTTTAAAATTAACCCCTCCTTGATTCCCCGATTGAGATCCACTTGGATCGAAAGAGGTTCTTAGAGGCTTTTCTTTTAAGCAAGAACACATCTTTTAAAACTTATTAAAATTTACAAGACTCCAGTGTGTATGCTCTGCACTTGGCTGCGGTTCGTCCGATCAGTCAAGCTGTATCAAAAGCACTTGGGTGACTAGCATAATTAGGACTCACCTTCCCCAATTAACAAACCATCAGGTGAAAATCCAACACCTCGATCAAACCTTTACGGTGGCAAAATACCCAAAGGAAGCGGGAACCTACTGAAAAGTGACCTCGGGGCACCAATCTCTGTCACACCCTAACGGGTGTGTTACGAACACAGCCCCAGAGACTCCATTTCAGCCCACATACTCCTTGCAGGTAGCCGTACAGGCTTTGTTTTGGACATACTCCAAGTACTCTCGGGTATATCTGGAGTCCCCCTTTAGCCTAATTTAATCAATTCATACTTCATTTTTAACTTAAAACATACCAAGATGCAATCGCAAAACATTTATTCCAAACACATGCAAGCACACTGATCTCTTTTGACTCCATTTTTAAGGCACTGGTCTTTTTTGCTTCATATATATATTGTGTATCAACTTTGTGCTTTCGTGTGTATCTTCGTATCTTGTCATCTTGATTGTTTATAGTTAAAATATTCAAACTCCTAAATAATTGATTCAATTTAACATCACCACACTAAGAAATCATCCTTAGTAACTTAATAGGGTCTACCCCCCGTGGCTCCGTTAGGAGTTGAGCCTAAACGGAGGAGTCAAGAACAAGGTGACAGCCTTGACTCGAGACTTGCCCCCAAGGACACACTGAGTGGCTTGAAGATTTCTGCCACGTGATCCAGGTCTGTGAAAAGGCGGCAACAGGTTGTAAATTTGAAAATAATAATAACTATCTCCACGTCTAAACACATTGGGCTACAGAGTAATCACTTACATGTTCAATGGGCATATCGTACATATGTAATATACAAGGTTACTGCCGTAAATCAAAATGGACCGCTAACTCTGTAGATATGATCAAACGCAAGACCTTAAGGACTAGAGCTATTAAACTACTTGTTCTAGATGAATCAGATGAGATGTTGAGTAGGGGATGCGTCTCTGCACCCAAATAAACTTGTATGCACCTTTTGAGCTAAATTCCACTTGCCCCATCGAACGCTAAAAAAGGGTACTCACGGTGAGCTCACTATCGAATGACACAGTAGCCACTATGTATCGAGAGTCACAATTACTTTTACCATTCATTATTTATCCATATTTTGAATTACAAGCAGCACTGTACCAGTTCTTGAGTGTGATCATGCATACTATAATGATGTACATATATTGAGAAATAAGGATAAGCCTATACTTATTCTGAGCACTGATTACATCCAATCATGAATTGGATCATATCTCTTTGTATTCACGACATACTTGGTAAGATCATCATACTCCACCCAATCTAATACTCTGGCTGTCTTGTTTTAATGCTTGTCTTGGTTTGCTGCCCTGTGGAGGATACTTTAATTATCTAGGCGTTTGAAAACAGTTTGCATCTCCGGTTTGTGGCTTTAGCTGCAAGGCTCGAGGCATGGAATGTTACATACAGTGATCGATGGCACAAGAAACTCGAGACACAACAGTGGTGCGGCTACTGTAGATTTTGGACAACGGAATCCGACTTGGAGAGTTGTAGCGGTTGTGAGGCTACTGTAGATTTTGGACAACGGAATCCGACTTGGAGAGTTGTAGCTGTTGTGAATAGAGCAGCCTGGTGTGGGTAAGTGTGGGTCCATTCTGGTATTTGGAGATTGTTGTCCATCTGCTAGTATTTGGAACCCTCCTTTAAGGGCCCCGATCCCATCATGTAGAACCTTATAGTAATTTCAATTCTTAGCGACTGCTCTAACCTTCTCAGTGCTCATTCTTTTCAAGACTTTTGATCTTTACCATTCGTGGCTTATGAGCTCGAAGGAGAGACACTGCTATTTTCCTGCAACCCCGATCAAGGGATGGATTACGGTGAGGTAGTAGATTGGCTTGAGTCCACCATGTCTGCATACATAGAGGAAGATAGAAGTCTCTTTTATTTTCCATTCGTACTTGACCCCCAACATACTATGAATTCCCTGTACTCAATTAACCAGCGATGCCCTCGACAATCCAATCTCTCCAGCGGTGGTGTATGTGGTTAATGAAGAGTTATACATGTTTTGTTAAGAATACTGTGATCTTGACGCTTGTGTTCCAAATCTAAGACAATGGATATTTTAAGAGCTAAACCTATTGCTATTGTTAATTAGGAAGAAGCCTCTCAGGATGGATGCTCAAACGGAGAACTGTGATTAGGTTTGGGTATGTTTTATCTTGGTATTTACACCCTTTTGCCAAAAGAGCCCTTGGTAACTTAAAATTGCAGTCTAAACCATTATATAGTATAATAAGTGTAAAACAAAGAGGGCCATTATATAGTATAATAAGTGTAAAACAAAGAGGGTAACTGCGCTAGTTTTGGGAGTTTTGAGGTCTTATCCCTTGTTTATGAGTTTTGAGGTCTTATCCCTTGTTTATGTACCCCAGGTGAAGAATACCAATCAACCAAGAAGTATTCCGGCTCATGCACTATATTTTATAATTCATTAGTAAGTAATAAATTCAATTTTTACTATTTTCCTGCCCACCGATCTGTATGAGGTGTTTGTTGTTTGGAGAAATTGCTGTGAACGGTCTCCTGAATAACCTGGAAGCATTGTTAAACGAGATATTACATCTACACAGAACAAAAGTTCAATTGAAATTACTTCATTTTCAATATAGTTGCTCCTACTTGCTTACTCTCGTTGTCAATGGCATCTTCCTATTAATTGTGTGTTTTAATGTGTTTAAGATTAATATAGTTACAATATTGTCATACCTGTCCAAAGAAGAAAGTGAGTTAAAATATTTAATTTACATAATGGGTAGGAGGTTTCATTAAATTGTCTTTTGCTTATAATTCAATATCTAACTGAATACAGCATTTGCTAAGGTAGGAAGTGTTTAAGAGAAGTAAAATTAAGTGGGTGATTTCAGAAGTAAAATTAAGTGGTTAAGAGAAGTAAAATTAAGTGGGTGATTTCAGAAGTAAAATTAAGTGGTTAAGAGAAGTAAAATTAAGTGGGTGATTTCAGAACTTGAGAGGAATATGATTACTTTATTAATAAATGCCATTGAGTGTCTATGTTTAGATTTTATTTTTGGCATGTGATGACTATTTTATTGCAACTTGAAAATGTGCCCCACATGTATCGATAAGCTAAATCAAATTTGTGTCTTTTATTTAAATAGAATGCTGTGTTACATTTAAATCTTTTAAGACATAATTTATTACATTAATAAGAAATGATTATGCCATCGTTATGTTAAGTGGCATAATTTATGGAATCTGTTATGTTAAGTGGCATAATTTTATGGAATCTGTTATGTTAAGTGGCATAATTTTATCCAAAATTTAGCTTGATGGAATTGTTATAAAGGTATTCATATAATTAATATTTGTATTAATAAATATTAAGATTTACTCATACACATGTTCCTAACATTCATATAATTAGGTAAATTGGATTATGTACACCATATTTTATTTTTGTTACATTTAGGTATTTTAAGAGTGCATATATA
Source organism: Pseudotsuga menziesii (assembly GCA_001517045.1). Lineage (NCBI taxonomy): Eukaryota > Viridiplantae > Streptophyta > Pinopsida > Pinales > Pinaceae > Pseudotsuga > Pseudotsuga menziesii. The sequence continues at coordinate 111,415 of LPNX010811547.1, forward strand.
TTATGGATATATTAACTTTTATATGGTGAGGTGGATGTAATTCAAAATAGATTGGGTTAGGAAATAAGTATGCTACGAAGTGTGGTTATAAAGGTAAAAGTTATTTTATAGAATAAATAGTTGAGATAATAAGAATTGCAAATAAAAGGTTAAGAGTTCTAACCCTTGAATTCTGAGTAGAATATATATATATATTTGTCTAATTATCAAAAAAATATTTATTATGTTAGTATATGTTTGGATATGTTACATTATGAAGGTGAATATAATTTCCTAGTATAAGCATAGGAATTTTTACTAAGAGATAAATGAAGACAACTTGCAATGATATCATATGAATACATCTATTTTTTTATTAATAGTGTAAACTTTTTTGTTTTATATAATATTTTGTTTTATTTTATTGCAAAGAATAAAATAATTAAAAGTTATAAAAATTAAAATTTATATATATATATATATATATATATATATATATATATATATAAAATAAAAGCTTTATATTTATATAAAAAACTTATCAAAATTAAAAATAATAAATAAATAAATATATTTTAATACATCTCTATCCCACTATTTGTGTGGGATTAGTATAATTTGTTTTTATTTTTATAGATAATTAATATGTATATATATAACAATAATTAAAATACACAAAAACAATTAAAAATAAAATTTTCAGGTTGAACATAAAATAATGTTGCAAAGTTAATATGCGTCTTTGAAATAGAAGGCAGTTGCTGTCGCAGCTTAGCCTTCTTTTTAATTTTTATTTCTGCATAGTGGGACCCAGCACATCTTCTGTTTGGGGGAGGTAGGTGGTTATCTCAAGATGCTAAACTCACCATAAAAATTGCTTGTTTGCACACTTCTCTCTATTCAGATCATCAAGATAACCTCCTTTTAGAGGGGTCGACCTTCTCTCTCTGTTGCTCAATTGTTATATACGAATGCATTCATACTTGTAAAAGGAGGGTGTAAAAACTATGATTTTTGTTCCAATTTTATTAAACACATACAAATTTGATTTTGTAAAATCAAATATATATACAAAAATGCTTAAAAAATAAAAATTAAAAATTAAAAATTAAAAACTAAAAACATATAAATAAATAAAAAGTATTAGGTAAAAATAAAATCATAAAATTAAATTATAAATGAACTTGGAATCTTCTTAAAATTTTATGATTATTGCGCTAACTTGTTGTGATGAGTCGCTCAAAAACAAGTTTCGACAAGAAGGATTGCCACTTCTCAGGTATAGCAGTATTTTATTTATTCTCTTTGACATGGTTTATTAAGCACATATTTTCATGTATTTTCAATGCTCTCACAAGTTGGTTGCAAGAAAATGCTAACATTCTTGCAGATTTAAAGATGAACGAATGAAGTGCAAAATTGATTTCTAGAATCGCAGAAGATTTTAAAAAATGTTCCATTGAAAGCTCGAAGGGTTGAGTTTTCCACCATGTATGTCATGACATTCTACTGCCACAAAGATGCTTTTCAAAAATCAATTATGCCATGTCATTCTGCCATCCATGTCAGAGTCTACATTTTTACTACCTTATATATCATGACTTCCCTCTTGTATACCTTTTCTAAGTCACACATACTTTCCTCATTTTCAATTTATCTTTTACCTTTTGAATAAAACCATTCAACTTCATTTCCATGACTACATTGCTTTGTTATCCCTACTATAAAAATTGTTTGACCATGATATCTTTTATCTATAGTCCTACCACTCATTATGTACAAATCATGTTGACTGATGTGGGATTCCTTAAGGCCCACCTTTCAACAAGTCTTGCCCCATCGACCTCAGCACATTATCTGGGATAGAGACTAGAGTTCATTTTCAGTACCTTGAGGCTTGCATTCTTTAATGGCAAGTTCTCTCGTTGACAATCATGGGAATACATAAATGTCCCTTGATCGTTAGATCCTGCAAGTGGCTCGACATCAACTCATTTATTCGCACTTTGCATGATGTACTTAGGTACCTTGGCACTCATTGACATCAATGGTGAGATTTTCTCACATTGGTTAACGAAATTCATTAATGGTCGGTAATCCAATGATTTCACTCCATGTTCGACATCGACACATTTATTCACATGGTAAGAATTGTACCATTGGGTTTTGTAGCAGGTGAAGACTATATTTTTTTCATGATCATCATTAGCAATTTTACAACAACATAATTTAGCCATATGAGAGTACCACAGTTCTACTTTCATCTCTCATCTTCTACTTCATCTAGCCAAGCAGCAGTTCAGATCCTTCACATCTAGTAACAATATCATCCACATTCCTCTTGTATAGTTCATCAGCTTTTTTGGTAAGTGGAGGTATGTTGTTTTCTAATATTTAACCATGTAATTCCTTAAATGCTAGAAAATGAATGGATTGGGAAAATTCCCTCACCACATTTCCTTTCTCCTTTTAACAAACCTAATCTATCTTAAGTTGGGGGGTGACTATTCATTATCATTTTACACATTCATCATCTCATTTACCTTTAATCAACATGTATGTCCCAATCTATGCTATGCATATTGGCATGATTTAGAACTATAAAAAGGATTTTTACTATACATTGATGGTTTATCATTTCTAATGCATGTATACTTTTAAAATCTTATGTATTGCAAAAAAAAATGCAAATAAAATGAGCGAATGTTGTTAACACAAGAACCAACATTTCTTATGGTTGTTACACAAGAACCAACATTTGTTATGGTTGTTATACAAGAACCAACCACAAAAAAAAAAAATCGCTCCCACTCATGATTTTCAAAATCATGGAATGATTTAATGTTACATACCGTCACCATGTAAATCCTTAGCTATAAGCCAAAAGTTTTAAATGAATCAATGCATAGTTGCATGAGGACATGCAAACAGTCAAGTTGGGGGGTATGTTGAGCCACAAAAGACCACATTTTATTCATCATTTCACATACTATTTATCACCGTATTCCATTATATCCTTCCATAAAACCATTAATATTCACCACTTTCATAATAAATATGGGTTTATATTACCATTTTCCAAATAATTTATTTTCGAGTATTATTGAGTGAATTTATGGTTAATTATTGAGAAAAATAACATATTTTAATTATATTTTAAAGTTGGGTTAGTTTGGTGATGCTTACACGTGTATTTGAAGAATTTAGCAAGCTTATAAGTGGCCACCTATCCTCAGATTCGAATTTCATCTTCTTGATATGAGGTAACTTCAAGGAGAAGATCATGGACATGTGGAGAGGATATCTCATCCAACATTTGGTTGAGGATTTAAAGGGGTCAGTTGTATATTGGTTGAGGATTTAAAGGGATGAGTTGTCTATTTGTTGAGAATTTTAAGGGATAGGTTGAGAGATTAGTGGATCTGTAATTATGATCAGTTATCTTGGATTTATGTATAAATAGGAGGGCTCTCTCCTCATTTTGGTTAGAGGCCTCTCTAGTGGTTTGGAAGTTGAGAATAGTTCAGATCTATTTAGAGTTAGTCATAGAGTGGATTTTATGATTGCTATGTAATAGAGATTATGTTTTGATGCAAATCCTCTTATTCTCTATCATGTTAATATAGATTTTCAGTATTTCTTTCTTATGAATTGTTAATGTAGATGTTCAGTTATTTCATTCTTATGCATTTTCAGTATTAATTTTATGTGAGCTCACCGGTTAATGTTGATTTGCTTTGTACCAGTTTATGTTTATGCAATTTTATGCTTTCATAGGTTGGACTTATATTCTGAAATTTCTTGTTGTTCTAGATTAGATTCTTGTTCATGTTATTTCTTGTTTTTCATGTTATTTATGCTTTTACAAGTTTAATTTAATTTCAGTTGCAAGTTTAATTCAATTTCAATCATGTATTTTTAATTTCAGTAATAAATTAAGTTCAGCGACACTCCACCCCTGCATATATTTTGTTTGTGCCTCACAAGTTTACGCTCTCTCTGGGTTGACAATTACATTGTTGGAATTCTATTATAATCTGTTTAATGTTTTTACCCAACAGTGTTTTAGCGTACTTCCCTTTTCCAAATAATACTCCATGAGATACTTATAGAGATAAAGTACTTGTAATAAAACTGCAAAACCACTTGTTATATGATTCAATTTATTCATGAATACATATATAACGTTATGAAAAGGAAAAGAGTTTCGTGTAGACAATTCGTCAGAAATGACTCTTACTTGTAATCAAACTGCAAAACCACTTGTTATATGATTCAATTTATTCATGAATACATATATAATGTTATGAAAAGGAAAAGAGTTTCCTCTAGACAATTCGTCAGAAATGACTCTTATTTATTCAAATGAAACAAAAATATATTTACACAATATCCTATTCTACTTAGACAGAAAGAGAACAATTATATTCAAGTATATGAATTCTTTCAATGTAACCAAGTTCAAAACAAGATTAAAATTATACCTTTATCCACATACAAGAAAAATAGTGCAGCGATTCCCTAGATATGAAGAACCAGCTGACCTATTTGATTTAGCAGCAATAAGTATTGAAGGAGAGAATTGTACTGTGGCTTAGTTAACTCATGGAACCATATCTCAATATAATCCTTATATTCTGGTCTCTCTTCTTCATTTGTCAGGTCAAGAGGTTTTTCATCAAAATCTAGAATGCATAAAGAATCTATGTTGGAGCAGGGCCCCGCAGCTACAGGAAAAGCTGCTATTTTTGGTAGAAGATGGACAATTTGTGAAGGAAAGATAGTTTTGGAAATACGATAAAGTTACGACGCCGTAGCACATTTCCCGCTGCGGATCGCGAGCTGGAAATCATGGCGGTCGGAACAAAAAATTCAAAGGAAATAGTACCTGAAGCGGTTGAGAAGAGAGCTCAACCACTGCATTTAAGGCAGCAGCGACGGCAGGAAGGATCAGATACCCTGATAAATTGATAAGGAGCAATGGGACAAGGTATTAAAGACAAAGGATAGAAGGGGAGTGACCGAGGAAGCGGTGCCCATACCCGCGATCAGCGCCGAAAATCGCGGAAGACTGCAGGAAGTTGTGGTGTGACCAGTAAGTGGCAGTTCAAAGTACAGATAGGCTGACTATCATAGTTAGGGTTCTGGGTTACTGTTGGGATAAGCCCACAGTGTTGTATCACGGTGACACCTTCGGGCCACCTATTTAAGCATGTATTTTGTATTGTGAAAGGTTGGTTGGTTAGGTTGTTACTAGTTGTCATCAGTATTGTAAGACATTAAGGAAGAGTCGAGCTTTGGTTCTCTCATTAAGTCTGTAGTTATCTTACTATAACCAATGGCCAGCTCCTTGAGCATGAATGTAACAATCCGTAGGGATGGAGAGAGAGAGAGGAAGGGTATGTTGTAAGAAGAAAGCATTATAGGAAGAGAAGAGATCTAAGAGAAGGGCTCCCGGCTGTGTGTGTGGAGTTTCCCAGAAGATCTCAAGCTGCATAAGAGGTTGCAACGAAACTGTGTTCACTCTGTCAAGATATAATATAAACACAGTTCTTGTGGATGTAGCTTCCCCCCCCGGAAGTGAACCATGTACATCCGTGTGTTGTGCAACTGTTTCATGTGATTGTGCTCTACTTATTTGCTATCTGTCATTCGTTACATGAACTTTGCTTATTAGTTAATGAATGTATGTATGCTATCCTTTAGTTTAAAGTAACCTAGACGGTTAAATGTGAGTTGAATGTGTTGAGTATTCTGTATATGAGTTTATCAGTGCTTGATTCAGAACAGCTAACAGTTACAGTGTTAAGTGACTTATGTATATTTAGTTCAGTGAGTTGAGCATAGTTGATGTTAAGTGTGTTAGACTGTAGGAGCTTAAGAGAAGCTTTTAACATCCTAATGAATGTTAACTAAGCTATTATAACCAGGGAGGAATTCGCTAGACTTTGATAGTTGATGAGCATACTAAGTCTTACTGTAGGAAATATCACAACGTAGAAAGGCGATATCGCACTGTCGGAGGAGCTGCAGTGTGAGATATCTCAGGTTAAGAGTTGAGCAGAAGAGAAGGTTTGTGCATCATCCTAGAAGCTGCGATGCAATAAGAGTCAGTCCCATAGCAGAGTCATCTAGGAAAAGAGAAACAACCCTTGCTGACAGATTTAGCTGATTAATTAGAGTCAAGAGGACCTAGGATGCTACAGAACCTAGTTGAGGAAACCTGATTCTTCAGCCACCCCATCTAGGATCACTTCGGGTGAGACTTCAAGTTGTTCTACGGTCTGTCTCTGAAAGGGCTAGTGAGCTAGGGGTTTTGTTGGTACAATAAAGTAAACGCAGGTCTGCCGAGAGAAGGCCAACAAATGGTTTTGTCACTGATTTTGAACAAATTGAAGAGCTGATGTTCTGTTGGAATCCTACTAAAGAAGAACTTAACCAATGGGTTGAGTCTAAGGAAAGAGAATTTGCTGAGAAATAAAACAAGAGTCCTAGGTTGAGTACAGAGGATTGGCTATAGAAACATACCTTCACAGACCTGCATGAGATGTTTTTTGTGACTTATGCAAATGAGTTGTATGATTGGTTGTCAAAATTGAATGATGAACATGTATTCAAGAAGAAAAGGAACATTATCTAGACACCGGAGCTGATTCACACCATGAAGAGTGTAGATAATCCCATTTTGCGGGAAGTAGAATTCTAGCTTGCGAGTTTGATGGAAGGTTTCATTACAAAGTTTGCAGTTGATCAAAGAAAGAGTTTCAGTGAAGCAGAGAGGTACTTCTTCAACGGATATCACGGTAAGTACTTGAACTCTTTAAATTTGTCCCTTAAGATGTTATTGTATGAAAAAGGAGTACTAGATATATTCTTAGATGAATAATTTAAGTAAGTGTAATGTCACAAGATTTTGAGAGTGATTCTAAAGAAATTGGATGTACACGTAGTGGTAAGAGATATAAAGTAGATTTCAGATCTTCCTTATTTGAAGACAGTTTAGATAGTACTAGAGAACAGAGTCAAGGTAATAGAGAAAGAACAGCAGGGGGTATCCATTACCACCCTTATACCCCACAGAAACCAACCAGGACCCAGAATAATCCCACAGGAACTCCATCTAGTAGTTCACACATAGTACATACTATCTCTACACCACCTACATTTACACTGCCAAGTGGTAGTAATACAGCAAATCAGAATCGACCTCGTAGAAACAGGATGGGGGATGACATGAAGTTACCTAACTTTAGGGGTACAGGGGCAGAAGACCTAGAACAACATTGGTTCCTATGTGAAGCCGTATGGACCATTAAATAGATCTAGGATGACAATACTAAGCTTGTCCAGTTGGCCACTACACTTAGAGAAAGAGCTTTAACATGGTATATGAAGTATACATCAGCGCAGAACAGAACACTCGTAGAGGTCAGGACCACAATGATTAAGGAATTTAAGAAACCCAAGTCTGAGTCACATTGTATCACAGAACTTAAAGACATTAAACAGTTACCCACAAATTCAGTATGGGATTTTGATCAGAAATTTAAAGCTCTTATAGACCAAGTTAGTTTTGAGTTTGCGCCAGAGCAACATACAGAATGGTTCATCGCAGCACTACTCCCTCATATCAGAATTCCACTCATGCAATAGAAACTCCATACACAGGATGAAGCATTGGAGATGGAAATGAAATTAGAGGCTTCACCTTTAGCTGAGACTAGTGCAGGTATGACAAAATTACAGAATCAGTTAGCCAATCTCACTTTACAGCTACATGAGATTAAGAAAGGAAAAGAGGTTGAACAAGAATTATGGTGTACAAAGTGTAAAGGACATGGCCATACCAAATATACTTGTGTAGTATTTGTTGAGTATATAGAAAGTGGGGCTCCTAACCCCTTAGTACAGAATCAAGGGCCATGGTGTGAAATCTGTAGAACAAGAGGACATAGACCACAGGAATGCCCTTTACTTCAGAAGTATGTACAAACCCCTAATAATTTATACTGTAACTTCTATAAGTCAGTAGGGCATGATGAAAATAATTGTAGAGCTTATGATCTCATGATAGAGAGAAAACATGACTTCTACAGAGTCCAGTTAGAGACATCAGGACCAGCAGCAGATCCACAGCATGAACCGGCTCATGATGGTTGTGGTGGAGGATTCAGAGGAAGAGGCCGTGGTGGAGGCTTTGGCCGTTGCTGTGGAACGATTATTTGTTACAACTATGGAGCCATGGGACATTATGCTAGGGATTGTCAGAAACCTACTACAACATGTAAGTATTGCAAGTCTTATGATCATACTATAGAAGAATGTCCTATCTTGATAGCCATGATTAAGGATCCTAAGCCAGCAGTAAACCAGAATATTCATCTTATTGCTATTGAGCAGAAAGACCCAGAACCAAGATTCAATGTTGTGACTCGCAGTGGTGCTTCTACTAGTAGGACATCGCAGGATGCCGAAAAGAATACAGGTCCAAAGTGGGTGCGTAAAGCCACTAATAAATCTACACCACTTGACCTGCAGAAGAAAAAAGAAACATTTCAGCAAGCTAAAACTTTCTTTACTGACCCTACACCATCAAGGTTGCAGCTATTGTCTTGTAAGGGCATACCGTAGCAAAACACTTGTGGCGTTAGTCCTGTGTAGATATCGCAGGCTACCACATCTGGAAGGTGCGAAGAGGATGAGTTGACAGGAAGTGTACAATCCTTCCTGCGGAGCTGCTTGAAACTCGTAAGAAATGAGAAAGCCATAGGAGAGATTCAATGCATCATAGATCAGTATCAACAGTCTTCTTTCGTGAGTAGTACACAGCGTGTTGTTCATAATATTATGGGTCATACAAGAATAGGAAGAGAAATGAGACTCACAACACAAATTGGAGAGTTTGAAATGGATGAGGTAATCCTAGATTTAGGATCAGAGGTAAATGTTCTTACTAAGAAGACATGGGAATAGATGGGTAGCCCTAAGTTAGCCAGATCACCTATCCATCTGTGATTAGCTAACCAGTAGAGGGTATCGCCACTGGGTCGATTACTGCTAGTACCAGTTGATATTGACGGAGTTCGTAGCTTTGCATATTTTGAAGTCATAGAATCTATTGGCGATAGCAGACCGTATCCAGCTTTATTAGGTATTGATTGGGTAATTGATAACATGGCTATTATCAACTTGAAGAAAAGACAAATGACCTTTGAGGATAAACAAATTCGAGTCATCGCACCGTTGGATCCTTTTCAGGGTCCTCAATACATTGAACCTATCAGAGCAGAGGAAGAGGTGCGTAATATGGAGAGCCTCTATCAGATGACTACTAACCAGAGTGATTATATCAATCCCAATGCAGAAGGAAATATTAGTTGGCAATGCAATAGCTCATGCGCATCTGATTTGGATATTGGTTTAGAAAATTGGGAGAATAGACTTTATGAAGTTTCAGCTCACAGATGTGCATTTATGACTAAGTCACTGCGATGGATTGGTGCAGAGGTTAAGGATATTCTGTCGTTTGATGGCTTAGCAAATGTCAATGAATTTTTACAGCATTTTGAGCAAGAAATCCCTCATGAGCGGAGGACGATAGCTATTGACCTTGCAGTAAAAGCCACACCTGCAAGATGGTGGCATGCACATAAAGAAAATATCACATCATGGGATGATTTTAAGAGTTTGATGGTGATCAAATTCTCTAATGTCAAGGAGTGTTTACAGTAGAAATATATAGGAGAAAGTGACCCTAGGTCACATATTAAGATTTGTGAATAGAATTGGTCGGACATTCCAGAGGATGAATGGGTTCACCTATTCATTCACACTTTAAACACAGTCCCAAGGAACTGGTACACTGAGATAGAGTTGCGTAGAGGAACGATTACATGGCTAGTTATGATAGATAGATTTGTACTCACTTTCACTTTTGAATCTGAGTACCCAAGCATTGATCAGGCTCTAAATATTATATAGACTAAGATATTTGATGACTGTACCCTACCAGTGTATGCTCAGCCTGATTGGGCCATCCAGTTAGAACATGCGCTAGAGTGTTACAACTTCATAGAAGATCCAGGTGATGAGGATGAAAATACTCGTAGTATCAACATTCCAGAGTCAGAAGGGACTTGCAAAGTTGATGGACCAATGCTAGAGATTCCAGCTGTCACAGAGCCTATTAAGATTAAAAAGATCAATATTGGCATAGAAATAACACCCAAGTTTGCCTCTATTGGAGACTATTGGGATGATGAAATGGTAGGACGCATCGCATATTTGTTACATGAATATCAGGACTTATTTCCCACTAAGTTTATAGAGATGAAGGGAATAGTAGGAGATTTGGGAGTCATGCAGATACCTTTGAAAGAGGATGCTAGGCCAGTTAAGCGACGTCCATATAGATTAAATCCTCGTTATAAAGAAAAACTTAAGGATGAGATTGATAAGATGCTAGCAGCAGGCATCATTGAGCAAGTAGAAGAGAGTGAATGGGTTAGTCCCATGGTTGTGCAGGAAAAGAAAACTAAAGGGGAAATCAGGATTTGTGTCAATTTGCACAAAATCAATGACGCATCACTTCATGACCCATTTCCAACACCTTTTACTGATGAAGTTTTAGACAATGTGGGAGGATAGGAGATCTACTCATTCACTGATGGCTTTTCAGGCTATCACTAGATAAGAATCCATCCAACGGATCGACATAATACCACCTTTGCGATAGAATGGGGCTCATTCTAGTATACGGTAATGCCCTTTGGTCTTAAAAATGCACCAGCTATTTTTTCTAGAGTAGTAGTTGTTGTATTTAAGGAATACATCCATAAATTCTTAGAAGTCTATTTTGATGATTGGACTGTATTTGGATTAATCAAAAAGCATATAGGAGATTTAAGGCTCATGTTAGAGAAATGTAGGAAATATCATATTTCTCTTAACTTGAAGAAATGTATATTCTGTGCACCATTTGGTATTTTGTTGAGTCATATTGTTTGCAGACAAGGCTTGATGGTAGATCTTGTAAAGAATGCCATCATTGTAAATCTTTCAGCACCCAACTCAGTCAAGCAATTGTGGACAGTGCTTGGTCATACAGGGTATTATAGAAAATTCATCAAAGGCTATGCAAAGATCATGGCACCTATGGAAAAGCTATTAAAAAAAGAAGTGAAATTCCTATGGAATGAGGAATTCCAACAAAGTTTAGACACTCTTAAAGAGAAGATGGTTATAACACCTATCTTAGTATTTCCAGATTGGAACAAGCCATTTCATGTACATGTGGATGCATCTGGCATTGCACTGGGGATTGTCTTAACATAGCCAGGAGAAGGAGGTATCGATCACCCTATCACGTACTCAAGTAGAAAGTTATCTACCATAGAAAATAACTACACCACTATAGAAAGAGAAGGATTAGCTATGGTGTATGCTCTACAGAAGTTCAGGCACTACCTGTTGGGTGCCCCATTCAAGATGTTCACTGACCATTCCGCTTTAAAGTATTTGGTCAATAAGCCAGTATGGTTACTCCTATTTTAGGAGTATGATTTTGAAATTATTGTAAAACCAGGGAGATTAAATGTAGGACCTGATCATCTATTGCAGATAGACTCAGGAGAAGAACCAAGTAATTTAGAGGATAACATGCCAGATGCGCAATTGTTTTCTATCCAGATCGCAGATGAGTATTACACAGATATTATTCACTTTCTCACTACAGGGTGGGCACCAGTTGAGTTTAATAAGTAGTAAAAGAAACAATTAGTTGTTAAAGCAGCATATTTCACTTTGATCGCAGGACATTTATACAAGTGAGGTCCAGATGAAGTCTTGTGTAGATGCGTTATGCCACACGAGAAAGAGGCCATTATCAGAGAAGCACATTCAGGTACCGCAGGAGGTCATTTCGCAGGAAATACGACTGCTCAGAAAATTCTAGCTGCAGGATTATGGTGCCCTACTTTGCATAAAGACACTAAGGAGTTTTACAGATGCTACGATATCTGCTAGAGGGTAGGAAAACCTTTGAGGAGAGATGAAATTCCACTGTGACCACAGATTACGCTGCGAGAATTTTACAAGTGGGATATAGATTTCGTGGGTCCTATCAACCCACCAGGGAAATGAACTGGTGCGAGATACATCATCACAGGAACATAATACCTCACCAAGTGGGTAGAGGCCAAAGCAATAAGGAATTGTGATGCTGCTACAGCTGCATAGTTCATTTTTGAAAACATTATAAGTAGATTTGGATGTCCAGCAATTTTGATGAGTGATCAAGGCACACACTTTCTAAATCGCACTATTGAGGCCTTGATGGAGGAATTTCAAATACAGCATCATAAGAGCACTCCCTACCTCCCACAAGATAATGGTATGGTGGATGCTTTTAACAAGATTATAGAAAATGCTCTTACTAAGATCTGTAACAACCAAAGAGATGATTGGGACCTTAGGGTTAATGCTTTGTTATGGGATTATAGGACTACATGTAAGAAAATCATAGGACAAACACCTTTCAGCTTGGTGTATGGAAAAGACATTGTTATGCCTATGGAATATATTATTCCCAGTTTAAGAATTGCTCAAATTACCGAGATGGCTGATACAGATATGATGAATGAAATATTAGTGCAGTTGCTTGCCTTAGAAGAAGACAGACTCATCACAGGATTTCATCAAAAAGTGCAGAAGGCACGAGAAAAAGCTTGGCATGATAGGCACATCAAGAGCAAGATTTTTTAGACAGGAGACCTAGTGCTCCTTTATGATAGCAAGTTTGTTAATTTTCCATGGAATTTCAAGACACATTGCTTGAGGCCATATTAGATTCAGCAAGTTACAGAAGGAGGTGTCGTTCAAATCAGTAAACTGAATGGGGAACTTGTTCCTACTTTGATTAATGGCAGTAGGCTTAAGCTTTATAGTGATAGCCACTCCACCTCCAAACCCTAACTCAGAGAACTAAGTGGTGCAGATGTCCAGTGTAGTTGAAGCATCGCACACATAACTAGTCTATACCAGCTGAAAAAGTTCTAAGTAGGAGGAATCACAGCAGGAAAGTTTATTTTGTGCAAGTCATAGGACGATTGCGGAGTTTTTGAATGTTGCAGAGTTTCACGCCAACTTTTTGGTCCAGGACGATGCGGTGTGACATCGCAGCGAGGTGATGTTCCCCATGCTACAAAGACGATTTTGAAAGGGAAAGAGGGCCAGTCACTTCACCTTTTAACAAGCAATTAATCTAGATACGACAGGTATACGTTGCCCTATATTTGGAAGCAGTACAACGATTGTCCTATATTTGGTAAATCTTGGTCGAGACCGCCACATGCACACAATTTTCAAGGGAAATTTGATCGTATTTTCAGCAATTAATGAGGAGTGGGGCGATGGGTGTTGTCTTGTCCATGCAATAAATGCCGCCAATGGGTCCAGTCTAAGTGACCGTTGCTTTAGAGATTATCGCCTTCATTACAAATACACAGATCATTCAAACAGAAGGGTTACTTTTGCGATTTCTGAGAGTTATAGAGCAATTTGTAGAGTTTTTCCTGTGCAGAGATACTCCAGTTACAAAGTGCTAGTTTCCCCATTTTCGCAGCCATTGCCAGTCCAGAGTCTTACACCAGGCGGTTTATGTTCGAGAAGGAACCTTTAGAAGACGTCGTACAATGATTCCAGCATGGTGGCCTAGAGTCTGCTATGGCGACGCCGCCCATGATTGTGAAATTAGGTGCACCACAGGTCAGGCAGATGCCAAGGATGAAGAGTCAAGCTCAGGTAGTAGAAGAGTCCATCTTAGAGCACAAAGAAGAAGTTCATATGGCAATAGTTTACATTGTGCCATGAGTCGAGGACGCACTAGAGGTAACCATTCCCAAGGGTGCTAAGTTTCCTATTCCACTACCGCCAATTGACCCTTGTGTAAAGGAAGATGGAGAAATGTTAGGATATGTCGCTGCTCTCAAATTTACAGACTATAACCTTGGAAACAGTAAGACATATCCTTAGTTTTAGCTGGATTAGTATCTTAAGGTTCAGAGGAACCCGAGGACCGGTGCAGATGAGTTTGTTCCTATGGAACATGTCCAGATTCTTGAGCAGTCAGGCTTGCTCAATTTGTTGAAAATACTACATTTCAGATGAGGTGCAGAGGTTAATGTTGTGGTGTGCGTGCTACTTTCCTGTGTACATGGAGGTTACCTCTAGCTGGGTAACAGGGTTGACCTGAATGTTGATTTGATACACTGCATCATCGGGCTGTCCAAAAGTGGTAAGGACCCTCAGACACATATATCAGGGAAGAGCAAGGATACTAAGCTACCAACGCTTCTAGTTAACAAATATAAGCTACAGAGAGGAGGTCAGGCTTATGACCTCACAACCTTAGTAGATGATACACTCATATTTACAGCAAGTCTGCTTGCAGGTAGACTGCTAACCAAAGTTAGCCCGAAAGAAGTCACAGGATCAGTAATTCACTTTGTCGTGCAGGTCACAGAAGGTGAGCAATTTAATTGGTGCTTGTTTTTATTAAATATTTTTCTTGCAGATTGTTTGGTAGTGCAGGATGCACCAAACCACCCTTTCCACTTCTCGTGGTTGCTTATATTATGCGCATTCATTGGGTGGAGAGAGCCGCCCCATACCTAGTTTCTACAGCTACGAGGCGGAGAGTGCAGAGGCGTGCGCTATGCAAACTTATGGGAAAGCAAAGCCCAGCCAAGAAAAAGATCAATATGGTAGTATTCTATGAATACTATAAGCTGTTGAAGCGAGCCATCCAGGAGACACTGCGGATCAACACAGAGGTTGTTGACATGTATCATAATCGGCTTGATTTCATTGCGAACAGGCATACAATCTATCTGAGGCCAAAAGGGTTTAGAAAGGATGACTAGGCTATTGGATTGTTCAGGATGACAGTGTAGGATGTAGAAGATGTCATCAAAGACTTTGATGAAGAAAGGATGAAGGCATTAGAAGATGCCACAACAATAAATGTACCAGCAGATACTGCACCGATAGACCCATTGGACAAAGGAAAAGATAAGGTGGGCTTAAAGAGGAAAGATGTAGCAGAAGTGCCACCAGCAGCACAAAAGAGGAAAGATGTAGTAGAAGTGCCATCAGCAGCATAAAAGAGGAAAAAAGTCAAAGCCTCAATGCCAAATACAGGGACCACACTAACAGAGGATGACTATGATCTCATCGCAGCGAGATTGAAGGAGGAGATGTAGGACTCATTTCAGGCGATGCAGACATTGTAGGACAAGCTGCAGAGCATGATAGATAAGCAGCTTCTAGAGTTGAAGGCACTAACTGACAAGACTGCCATGATGCAGATTTCGCCAGTCAAGGAGATAATAGGAGAAAGATCACAACCATCGATTTCCTGCGAGGAAGTCTTTGTAAAGGATCGCACTAATACAGTGCTGATACCACCAGGGAGCATCTGATTCCCTGCTTCGATGATTGATGTGCAGATATAGGTTAGACAACCTGTCGAGGTTAATCTGGAACAGTTCCCCGTTTACCAACTACAGATGATCCAGCAACAAATAGCTGCAGAGCTCAGGGATAGAGATCTTGTGACTTATAAACAGAACACTCATCTGAGACAACAGAATGCAGAGCTCACCATAGGATTTCAGACAAAGGAAGAGGAGTTAAGACAATATGAAGAAAGACAATAGGATCTAGGTTAGGTCCTGCATAACCTCACATTGGAGTTACCCCAGTGTAACATCGAGTTTTCCTTGCCTCTAAAGTAGAAAGTACGAATAATTGCAGATAGAGAAAAGGCTCTGGAAGAGATAGTGGCCAAGATGGAGGAAGACCACAAGACACAAATTGCTGACCTTGAGGCTCGAGCACCAGGAACACCTGAGGCAGACAAGGAAGAAAGGGCACAGGGATTTAGACTCACTTCAACGCAGATGAAGTGTCGCATAGATGATACAAAGTCATTGCTAGCTGATGCGACGAAGACATGGTCGGAGCTAGAAGAGCTCCCAGATAGACTGGATTTACAGTAGAGCATCCAGAACATAGAGAATGCAATAGCATAAATCAAAGAAGAAGTCAAGAGCTTAGGATCTCTTGCAAAGATGAAGAAGACGACAGAGATGAACCGTTTGCAATAGGAAGCACAGCGGTTGAGAGAAAAAGAAATACAATTCAATAATATGCTTCAACCGTATCAGGAACAAATCGCAGAGCTGGTTGATGCGGTTGAGTAGAAGGTCAAGGAGTTCACTGCAAGCAAGAGTGAAATTGATAACATAGAAGACCCCCTGATTAGTCAAGTTATGCTTGAAGCGACCCAGGACTGTGTCGAAGCTATGGAAAAAGATGTCATAGGAATTAGGGAGAGATTCATAAGGAATTCGTAGGAAGCCAAGGAGAAGCTACAGCAAGAGAAACCAGCTGTTAGTGGCTCAGGGAAGAGCCACAAGTAAGTGTTAGAGGACTGTTGGAGCAGGGCCCCACAGCTACAGGAAAAGCTGCTATTTTTGGTAGAAGATGGACAATTTGTGAAGGAAACACAGTTTTGGTGATGTGATAAAGGTACAACGCCGTAGCACATTTCCCACCACGGATCGCGGGCCAGAAATCATGGTGGTCGGAACAAGGAAGTCAAAGGAAATAGTACCTGAAGTGGCTGAGAAGAGACCTCTCAACCACTGCATTTAAGGTAGCAGTGATGACAAGAGGGCTAAACTACCCTCATAAATGGAGAAGGAGCAATGGGCCGAGGTATTAAAGACAAAAAACATAAGGGGAGTGACTGAGGAAGCAGTGCCCATACCCGCGATCAGCGTCGAAAATCGTGGAAGACTGTAGGAAGCTACAGTGTGATCAGTAAGCGGTAGTTCAAAGTACATATAGGCTGACTCTCATAGTTAGGGTTCTGGGTTACTGTTGGGATAGGCCCACAGTGTTGAATCATGGTGAGACCTTTGGGCCACCTATTTAAGCATGTATTTTGTATTGTGAAAGTTTGGTTGGTTAGGTTGTTACTAGTTTTCATCAGCATTGTAAGACATTGAGGAAGAGTCGAGCTCTGGTTCTTTCATTAAGTCTATAGTTATCTTACTGTAACCAGTGGCTGGCTCCTTGAGCATGAATGTAACAATCCACAGGGATGGAGCGAGAGAGAGGAAGGGTATGTTGTAAGAAGAAAGCATTATAGGAAGAGAAGAGATCTAAGAGAAGGGCTTCTAACTATGTGCATGGAGTTTCCCAGAATATCTCAAGCTGCATAAGAGGTTGCAGCGGAACTGTGTTCACTCTCTTAAGATATAATATAAACATAGTTCTTGTGGACGTAGCTTCCCCCCCGAAGTGAACCACGTACATCTGTGTGTTGTGTGACTGTTTCATGTGATTATGCTCTACTTATTTGCTATCTGTCATTCGTTACATGAACTTTGCTTATTATTTAATGAATGTATGCATGCTATCCTTCAGTTTATAGTAACATAGAAGGTTAAATGCGAGTTGAATGTGTTGAGGATTCTTTATATGAGTTTATCAGTGCTTGATTCACGACAGCTAACAGTTACAATGTTAAGTGACTTCTGTATATTTAGTTCAGCAAGTTGAGTGTAGTTGATGTTAAGTGTGTTAGACTGTAGGAGCTTAAGAGAAGTTGTTTAACATCCTAATGAAGGTTAAATAAGCTATTATACCTAGGGAGGAATTCGCTGGACTTTGAGAGTTGATGTGCATACTGAGTCTTACTGTAGGAAATATCACAGTGTAGAAAGGCGATATCGCACTGTCCAAGGAGCTGCGGTGTGAGATATCACAGGTTAAGAGTTGAGTAGAAGAGAAGGTTTGCACATCGTCCTAGAATCTGTGATGTGATAAGAGTCAGTCCCATAGCAAAGTCAGCTAGGAAGAGAGAAATAGCCCTTGCTGAGAGATTTAGCTGGTTAATTAGAGTCAGGAGGACCTAGGATGATACAAAACCTGGTTGAGGAAACCTGATTCTTTAGCCACCCCATCTAGGATCACTTTGTGTGAGACTTCAAGCCGTTCTGTGGTCTGTCGCCGAAAGGGCCAGTGAGCTAGGGGTTTTGTTGGAACAATAAAGTAAACCCGGGTCTGCCAAGAGAAGACCAACAATCTGTGTTTGGTGATGGGGAATATTCAAGCTCTAGTGTTTGTCCCTCATCAAACGTGATACATTCCATGTTGATCTTGTCTTGTTGTGGATAATTCCAAGTAGAAGCTTCCTTTTCTTCCACGGTTTCTACAACTCCTCGATCTTTAACCTCTCGAGACCTTGTATGAATTTCCTCCAGTAATGTTAGTGAGGTAGGAAAGGTGGGTAAATGTTGCAGTTCAACACTGTAAGAATATTGTACTTCTTTATTATTGTTAGAATGTGGAATGGATTGAAAAGGAATGTGTGTAGGGAATAGAGGAGGTTTATGAGAAGGTGATTGTGGCAGGTGCAATTGACTAGCTTGTGTGGTTGATCCTGCTAGGTAAATAGGATGCTGCTGAAAATATTGTGGAGGGTATAGAGAACTAGGTAATGTTTCACCGTAAGGGAGAGTATCCAAAAGATTAAAAGTTGGGCCATAAAGGATTTGTGAACGAGTTTGGTAGGAGTTAAGCTGAGGCTGCAACAACTTCCAGGGTGTCTGAATATTCATTGATTGATTATGGGAGTAGGGGAATGGAGGGATGGAGCTCTGAAACACACATGTAGGCCTTGATTTCCATGACATCTCTGGTGCCATTTGATAAGGTGAACTCGTTAAAACTTCCATATCTCCTTGGCACGTTGTTTCCATCCTGGGTAAGGAAGAGCAACCACCCATGGAATGATTCAAACTACATATGCTACATATCCTGAGGCTATCCAAAGGAAAATACTTTGTAAGATGTTTCTTTTGGCATTGATGCCAAAAGTCTCCTTCAAATTCCTCATTTTTCCCAACCTCAAAAATATTAATTTGTAAGTTTAGAGAGCTTATAATGTCAGATTCAAGTATTTTGAATAAACCACCAATTTCAGCGCTTGTAACTCCAATTCCTTCAGCAGGCTTCAAAAAATGAGAAGAGGGTATACTCTTACCAGTCTTGAATTTTCCTCTTGAATACCTTCTACATAATTCACAAACACCATCATATGGTAACTGAAATACATCACTTGTTCCCATCAGGCTTAAGATTTCTAAATATTCATTTTTAATTCCTTTGAGTAAAAGTCTTTTCAAGGTATCCTTCCCCAACTATCTTAGTTTTGATCTTTGAATGTTGTATTGAAAGTGTTTGACATAATTTTCCAAAGTTTCTTCTTTGCCTTTTGTTATTTCGAAGATATCCTCATTGAACTTGCAATAATATTGGTATATTTTCAAGAATATATATTTCATGTCTTCCCAAGTTTGAATGCGGTTCCCACCTAGGCTCATGAACCATTGGAGGGCTACTCCTTTCAAAGTAAGAGGAAAAATTTTCAAATTTTGAACGTCATATCCTCTATAAAGTACTTCAAATTGAAATAAGAACTCATTAGGGTCTTCATTCTTCAATCCATGAAAATTTGGTAGAATGGATGGGGGAATGCTTTTCATTTTCACCACTGCTCCAGGATATCTAATAGGGAATTCAAAGGTAACAACTTCTTCATCCTTCTATCCTACCATATCTTTCCACAACATAAGTAGTTCTTCATGTATTATCTTGAGGTTCCTCTTTCGAATGTTCTTATCAATTTGTTAGCAGGAGTGGTTCATACAACACCACTAAGTGATTTAATTGTAAAATAAGTCCCACACTTACATGAAATAAATAAACTCACACTAATTCTTTGCATAAAAGAAAGAAACAAAATACTGAAAAGAAATGGGTTTGGGGGAACTAGTTGTAGTGTATCCACCTTTTGAATCTCTGGGTCTATTCATGAAAAACTTAAACTAAAGAAAAACGTATGCTACTACTACTACTGGATTTGGGGGCGCCTATTATAATAGATACATAGGTTTTTACCTCTCGTCTTACCGCTCCCTCACCACTGGCCCATTACTAAACTTCATAATGGAATTCTATCTATTCTACCTTACAGGACAACTCCTTGGAAACGATGCCAAAATGTTGGGTGTTTCTATTGTCTTGATTAATACACCTATTATTTAATTATTGACCAGGGTTGGTAGGCTTAGAGTTGCTATGAAATATATGCAAAGGTAGAGGGGTTCCTATGGCATTGTAGAAATATTTTAACAAACAAAAGATCGAAATATTTTTCAAAATAAAAAACCGAGTCAAACTCCTAAAAATTCAACTATTTAAGTAATTGAACTAGAACAAAGTATTAAAAACAGTATTAAGCTCTACTGTTATATTTGATAAGAAATTACTCAAGAATTAAAGATATAGATAATAATATCCTATGACAATAAACTACCCTTTATAGTAAGATCTAGTGAATAATCTCAAGAACTAACTATACAACGAAACTTTGTATTGGAAACATAATAACAACAAATATAATTTATTTTATAATAAAAAAACTAACATTTTAAGTGAAAGGCTAAGATTTAAGGAAGACCTAACTTATAAATAAATAGAAAACTTAATAAGTAAAAGCAAGTAGAAAAATTAATAAAAAACAAGTAGAAAACTTAATAAAGATGACTTTGAATTCTATTCTACAAGTCTCTTCCGGTACAATCGTACAATGAAAAAGGAACAATTCCTACTTCTACGAATGATATAACAAGGTACTCATATACTTTCCTAAGGATAACACATTTAATCCTAAGCTTTACATGGAATGGATAAATAAATTCAAAAGCATGGTTACAAAACATTACAAGAGTATTAGTTGAAGGGATCAGAAACAAACAAAAGAAACAAAACAGAACATAGAGTCAAAACAAGTTTAAGGTGAAAGAAGGTGGGAATGGGGATGAAATTTTATAAATAATCTAAAACATAGACTTAATGTTAAATAGAACTATCATCTAACCATCACAATCAAAGCATACTTTAAAAACTAAAGAAACAAAACTTTAAATGGGTTCGAAACACACAAAAACACTAAAAACAGAATGATGGATTGGATGATAGACTGAACTACAGGTCTGAATGGGGTGTCTAAATGACAGTTTAAACAAGTTGTCGTAATGACAGTATGCATAGATAAAATAACATAAATTAAAGTAAACGATCTAATATTTAGCTGAATTTGTGCACATGCAAATACAATGCATAAAGGAAAGAAATAAGCCTACTTAATAACCAGATTTAACAACGAAATAATACTAAAATAATTCATAAAACATAAAGAAATCATTGCATATTATACTAAGAAACAAACTAGAAATTAACTTAAACAAACTCATGATATAAAGGAAATAAACAAAATTGAATCTATTTTAACTTGATGAAAGCAAACTATTCTACATACTTGCAAAATAAAGACTGAACAATAAAGATGGAAATAAAATAACTAAAAGCAAATTGAAATCAAACTATGTGCACAACTAATTATTTAACTTCTAAAATAAAACTATATTAATGCATTAGAGAAAGCAAATGAAATAAAAGTTACAGTAATCTAATGAAATAAACAAACTAGAAATCGAAACTATATTAAATAGAACAAAAAAAAGAACAAAATTACACAAAGGAATGAACCTCTGGTTGATGAGGGGCCCTCTCAGCAAGTAGGGGTGATTCCTAGCTGGTGCTTACATGAATGCAATCATGAACAACAAAATATACAGATTTTATTAAAAGTAGGAAACAGAGTTATATCATGCTTCTCTAAAAACAACTGTCTAACTAATGAAATGATCAACCCTTTAACTCTTGCGTGGAGGTGTTTATATAATGTTTACAAGAGATGAGCAAGTCGACCCTTTAGTGGTTGACTGCTCTCTAAATTTATTCAACAATTACGACCATTAACTAATCGCAGGCTAATGCACATTTGTCCTCCCTTCTTCAGTGTGAATAGTTCTTTTCATCGCGTGGTGTAGCATGCAAACTCCTTCTTTAGCGTGGCAAGGGGAGTGGTGTCAAGCAAGGGTAGCACATGGTGGTGAGTCTTCTAGAATGAGAATCATTCCATCACCCAAACGCATGGACTGGTGGTGTGGTGTTGAGCAAGGGCAGCATGATGGTGATCATTCTAGACTGGGAGCTTGTCCATCACCCAAACGCATGGACAGTAGGTAGTTTGCAAATCATTGCAATGTTTAAATGCCTGGAATTCGTTATCAACAATGCGTGGTCTAATTAATGAGCTGGTAGGTGAGCTGGAATATGAGCTGGATATTATCTAGACATATCTAGCTGAATGTGTTGTCTTTTTATTTGTTTGTTGGAGAGATGGATGGTAAGCTGGACACTGATGCACATAAATAGCTGAATGCGTCTTTGCTGCGAGCTCGCCCAAAGACTACATAACCTCCAAACAAATATACATACATTAATATATCAAATGCGCTTCACATAATGTCAATTTTAATCAATAAAATTGTAAGATTATAACAATAAACAGATTTTACATAAATCTTAAATTTGTTCATACTTGGGGCTGAATAGCGAGCTACATGATATAAAATATGGAAAAAGATAACAAAACATATGTTTAAATGCATAATTTAACTGCCAAAAATGATAAAAAATCTAGGAGCAACAAGATTCTTTAATTCTTGCATTAGATAATACTAGTGATTACTGGTTAGTAGATTCAGAAGCTTCATGTCATGCTACACCCCATAGGAAATTATTTCATGATTATGTTCAAGGATATTTTGGACATGTTTTATTGGGGAATGATGAACCATGTAAAATTGTTGGAATGGGTAGGGTACATATTAAGGTAAATAATGGAAATGAATGGCTGCTAAAAGATCTGAGGCACATTCCTTCTATGAAAATAAATTTGATCTCAACAGGGAAGTTGGGAGATAGCGAGTGTTTTTTTACATTTGGAAAAGTGTGGTGGAAGATCAGGAGCACTGGTAATAGAAAAAGGAGATAGGATAGGTACATTGTAATTATTTCCTCATAATATTGATTATTCTATAGAAGTAGGTGCAGCATTGTGGCATCATAGACTTGGCCACGTAAGTGAGAAGGGGATGCAAATTCTCCACTCAAGGAAGCTGCTTCCAAAACTGAAGCATGTAATTTTTGAATTTTGTGGGAACTATGTTTATGGAAAATATAAGAGAGTTAGATTTGTGAGGGTTGGGAAACAAAAGAAGAGTGAAAAGTTAGAGCTTGTGCATACAGATGTATGGGGACCAACTCAAGTACAATATCTTGGTGGCTCTTGTTATTATGTTACTTTTATTAATGATGCAACTACAAAAACTTGAGTTTATTGCATTAGACATAAATATGACGTGTTTGATACTTTTAAGAAGTGGAAAGATTTGGATGAGAATGAGATAGGAAAAAAGTTGAAATATCTTAGATCTGATAATGGAAGTGAATACTGCAGCAAGGAGTTTGATATTTACTATTCACACAATGGGATTCGCAGAGAGAAGAGAGTCCCCGAAACACCACAAGAAAATGGTGTGTCAGAAAGGATGAATAGAACGATCATGGAGCATGCAAGGTGTATGATATTGCATGTAGGGATTCCCTTACAATTTTGGGTTGCTGTTGTAAACACTATTATTTATTCAATAAACAAAGGGCCTTCAACCGCTTTGGATGGTCGAATTCCAGAGGAGGCATGGACAAGTAAACATGTAAACTACTAGATTCTAAGAACTTTTGGTTGTGAAGCATTTGTCCATATTGATAAAGATGATAGAACAAAGCTTGAGGCTAAATCCAAGAAATGTACCTTTATTGGATATGGGGTTGATGATTTTGGTTATGGTTTATGGGATTATGAAACACACAAAATCATTAGGAGTAGAGATGTAGTATTCAATGAAAAGGTTATGTACAAAGATTAGTTGTAGGGAAATAAAGAGGAAAAGGAAAACACAGAGTACACAATGCTTGATGAAATCAAAGAAAATGAAGTTCCAAAGGTACCAGAAAATCAAGAGGAGCAGCAGGTACCTGAAACTCCTACAAATGTAATAAAATCTACCAGTTTAAGTAGCCCCATGAATAATTATCTCCTTCATCGTATTATTTATTGATGACTGATTCTGGTGAACCATAATGTTATGAAGAAGCAATGTAGGTAGAAACTAGAAAGAAGTGAGACAAAGGCATGGATGAGGATATGGACTTATTGGTAAGAAACTAGACGTGGAATTTGGTTAAGTTTCCTACAAGAAAAAGGACATTGCAGAATAATTGGGTTTACAGGTTGAAGGAAGAAGATGGAGGAAAGAAGCAATACAAGGATAGACTTGTTGTAAAGGGGTTTACACAAAATAAAAGGCATAGAATTTGATGAAATATTTTCTCCTATTGTTAAAATGACTTCAATTAGAACTATTTTAAGTCTAGTGGTGGTATAAGATTTGCATCTTGAATAGTTTTGTCACATCCCCACCCTTTTACCGGTGAGAGGACATGACATTACCACTAATAGTACAGGAAACTAGCCCCACAAGCGCAAACATAAAATTACATTGAAGTAAAAGATGCAATTATGCATTGTCTAACATCATTAATCAACATTATAGCAGAAGAAAACATACATTCAACATAAGGAGAATGTTCATCATAGTCCATATAAAAATACAGTTGCATGGCTATTTACATAAGAATACTTATCTTCGAATGAAGCTTCCCACAACCAGCTATGCCGCTGCAACATTCCACCAAACCATAGGCTAGTGTGCTCATCAATCTCTCAGCATCACCGCCACCCTCGAGCCAGGCATGATTCCCCAAGGAAAAGGAAACTAAGTAGGCTCACACATAGACAAATATATGTCAAAACTCAGTCAATCCAAAGCTATGTTTGGGTTTATCAGACTTCCAAGGGGATGGAAAGGCTTGTTTGCTAAGCTAGTGAGCTCAACCATAGAGCTATGGACACCTGCACAAAATCTGACTTGGCTTTCCCAACACATACACACCCAACACAAGGAATCATCCTTTTCTCTATTGTACAGTCCCTTAGGCTATGCATTCCCTTCAAGTGCTATTCAGGATGTCCAGTAAGGAATAATAATCCCTCAAGATCCCTTAGTGAGGTTCCTCATGCACTAGATTTATCAAGAAGTTTACATTCTTCCACTCCTAACTGGATTCAGACCAAAGCAAGGAGCATAACAACTCAGACCAAGGAAAGGGTGCACATACAACAAAATACCAATTGTTGGTCTTTAGAAAAACATTGGGAAACCCAAGAACGGATTTACAGATGGAGAAAAACACCAAGGAGAGAAATACGATCTCAACAATTGTTTAATGACATCATAGAGCCAAAATTGACCTCTGCAAAAACCCAAATCACGTTTTTGTTTTCTGAAGGTGACTATGGAAATACGAGAGCCAAAATGACTACTATAATCTCCAAAAACGTGAATCTAGCTTCTTGGACACTCCGCAAGGTAAAAATGGTTCCCAACCATTGAAGAATCCATGAAAATGCAGGAAAAATGTAAATCTTCCTTGCCCACTTACTGAACAATACCAAAACAAATTTTTGGGCATGCAAAAATGAGGAAAATGACTCCCAACGTGAAGGATGAACACATAGGAAACTTTAGCTGCATGAAGGAATCCCACATGAAGGAGAATATGTGAGGAAAATGGAAGTAATGGGTGACTAATGGCTTGGGAATGCCTTCCCAAGCATTTACTTGCCCCACAATTCAAAAAAACATTTTCCAAAATTTGATGACTTCTTCAATTCGAATTTCTGATTACCATACTCTTCGCCATCCTCATGCATTAACTAACTCAACCATTTTTGGAATAATTAAATGATTGGGTGAATGAGACAAGAAAGGTATTTGACTATTTGATGGGTTCTCCCATTGGCCCCAAGGGTTAAATATTCCCCCATCTCATTATTTGTTGCATAGACATAGCTGGTTGTGGGTATTTTAATTAAAATGCATATTTACATGATGCCAAAATTATAATGTTCTGTATAACATGAAATACCATCGGCAACGAGTTTAATCGCCGAAACATAAAAAATTAAATCGATGGTGGGGATTTTTCCTTTAGCTCCACACCATGATTAAATACAATATAAACATCATATACATTTTTAATGTAGACAGGGTCAAAACTGGGGTGTTACAAGTTAGATGTAAAAACAACCTTTCTCCATGGGGATTTGGAGGAAGAGATTTATATGCAACAAACACAAGGGTATGAGTTCAAAGGGAAGGAGAATTTGGTTTTCAGGTTGAAGAAGAGCTTGTATGGCCTAAAGCAAGCTCCAAGGAAATGGTATTTAAAATTTGAAAAGTTCATGATAGAACAAGGTTATAGTAATGTCATTCTGACCGTTGTGTTTATTTCAAGAAGCTAGATAATGGAAGATATATTATCTTGCTATTGTATGTGGATGACATGCTTGTTTCAGGGTCTAACATGCAGGATATAAATGTGCTCAAAAGAAAAATAGCTAAATCATTTTCGATGAAGGATTTGGGTGCTGCAAAGCAAATCCTTGGTATAACACGAGACAGGAAAACTTGCAAATTGACATTGTCTCAAGGTGAGTACATATAAAAGGTGTTGGGTAGATTTAGAATGCAAAATGCAAAATAAGTTAGTACACCTTTGGCCAACCATTTCAAAATAAGTAAGGAGATGTGTCCAAAGACATAGGAAGACATAGACTACGTCTCCAAGGTTCCCTATTCATCAGCAGTTGGAAGCTTGATGTATGCCATGGTGTGCACAAGACCAGATATTGCACATGTAGTGGGAGTTGTGAGAAGGTATATGAACAATACCAGGTAAATAGAATTGGAAAGTGGTACAGTGGATTCTCAAGCATTTGAGAGGTACTACTTCTCATGCATTATGTTTTGGAGGTTCAGACATTGTTCTATAGGGATATGTTGATGCAGATATGGAAGGTGATAAAAATAGTAGGAGGAGAACCACAAGGTATGTCTTTACTGTGGGTGGAAGAATAGTAAGTTGGATTTCGAAATTGCAATAGATTGTTGCACTTTCCACAATAGAAACAAAGTCTATTGCTGATATAGAGGCTAGTAAAGAGATGATTAGGTTGCAGGTTAATGGAGGAGTTGTGTAAGAAGAAGTAGAATAGAAGGTTGTAAAACGATACCCAGAGTTCCATTCATATTGCAAATAAATAAGCCCTTCATTTGAAGAGTAAACATATACATATCAAGTACCATTTCATAATATCTATTCTAGATGAAGAATTGTTAAAGTTGGAAAAGATACATACTAGCTAGAATCCTGCAGACATGTTGATGAAGGGAGTAGCCAGAGAGAAACTGAGGACCTGCTTGGCTTCTTTGTACCTGCCAAGTCCAAGGTCCAAAGCATAGTCCAACAAGTGCAGCAACAACGGATTTGTTGTGATTAGTCTCCAAGTGAGATATTATTGGTTATGGAACCTAATATTTAAGATCTAGATATATTAATGATCAGTTTTGTTTGCACCCTAGGTTTATTGTACACTTGTCCCAGACGGGGGGTGCAGGAGCGTAGCCCCTGAAGGAAATTTTTGGGATTTTTGTTTGCCAACAGGTTTGTGGACCCATGGTATTGGGTTAACCACAATATGTTTCCATGGTATTTCCCATATAAAAGAAAGCATTGTAAAACAATTGTGTATTTTATTGTAGAATTGTAAACAATCTCTGTGATTGTGTGAGAGAGAGTGTGCGAGTGTGAAGAGGAAGTGCAGTGGTGTTGTTTCAAGTTGTATTCCTTCATCTTTATAAATGGTGATAAAATGTTTGGAAATTTTTGTGTGGACGTAGCCCATATTTTGGGTGAACCACGTTATATCTATGTCTCTCGGTAATGTGTTTAATGTATTTTGCATCTTGTTTAATGATTTAAGTGTATAACTGTTATTTCTCTGTGGTCGTGTTTTCTAATAGATTGGACCATGTTGATATAATTGTGATCAGCAGGAGCACTAGGTTTTCCTCAGACATCTTTTGAAGAAAAAGTTGCATTCTGTCCTTGGGGAAAGGTATCCTCCAAAACAATCAGTTGTTGTTGTTTAAGTAGATTTTGTGCTTTTCCCATTAAGTGGCACTGATAAGTAACATGTTCTCCTTGACACAACTTACAACGAAGCTTAACCTTCTTCTTGTATTTATTCCCCCACTTAGCATTATTTGTGGGCTTTTTTTTTTTGGTTGTGTTATCACCCAATGATTTTCCTATGGTTGTGGTAGGAGATCACTCGGGTAACCATTTCAAACCAATATTTAGACTATATTCTAGCCTATGCAGCTAGTGAGGGCTCTCTCGGTGTCACACAGATCATTCACATGCACATATAGCTTTAAAGAAGTGATCAGAAGAATGGATATCTAAGAAGAACATAATATTTGTAATTTAAGGATTGTAAGATAGACAAATAGGAAGCACCATTAGGAAATGGAGTCACAACCTGAGACCTTCAAGAGTTTACAACAATAATGAATGTTGATTTTCTTAAGTAATCTGAGGCAACCTAGGTGTTATATTCAGTCAAATAACTTGATATGATGACAGATTGAAGTGAGTAAAATCCCAGTGAAACAAGAGACACCTATCTATGGATGAATCCCTTGGAACACGTTTAGTAGAAACAACAATAGAGATTAATAACTGAAACAGAGCCTCTATCTGAGGATGAATTCTATCTCATTCATTATAAACACATAATAAATATGATTTATGATGTAAGGAGTGCTTAACAGAGAATAGATTCCTTGCATACACTCTAGAAATGTATTAGCAGTATACACATACATGAACATATGAAATGCAGGAAACCCAGCTGAACATTGAAAAACTTGATGAATCTCATAAAATTGAGAAAATGCTTTTCATTAATACTTCCAAGAAAAATACGGAGCCACAAAACCAAGCAGATAATTCTTTTGAATGAAATTTTTCCATCCATTTTATCCTCTAAGGAGGTTACATATATGGTGTCATTTACCCCCGAGATGTATCTTGAAACAAGGTATCAAAAATCAGTTACAGAAGTGGGGATAAACCTAAATAATCATACTAAATCCTAGCAACTTTGAGGTGGCATATTCAATCTTGTTTCCTTCAAAACCATTGGTCCTTCTTCTATGTCATATCATCTCTCCTATTTTTCCTGCAGCTTCCCTGAGAAGAGTTCACCTCAATTGTCAATCTTAACCATGTCTTCATCGGGGCCATCGGATCACATCTCTTCCAATGCATTTTGCTGAGCCCAACCCCTTTCTTCGGTTGTGCACTTATTAGCAATGAAATTAATGCCAACCATAGATCAAGCTCCACCATAGATATTGGTCATTGAATGTCATGCCTCATACCAAATTCTACTGAGATCGGTCCTTCCTTTCTTCAATGCAAGTTGTGGCATCGGAATTCACCTCCACCATAGATTGCGATGGGGTGTTGATCGAGGCCATTGAAACTACTGGGGTCTACCAAATTTTGTTGAGTTAAAGAAAATATTTTCCTGTGCATGTTGCATCGGCGGAATTGACGTCAACCGCAGATATTGATTGGGCTCTTATCATATCCGTTGAAACTTGTACCTTTGAACAAACTCAACTGATTTTAGATATTAATTCTCACATGCAAGTTGCGGCAGCAGAATTTATCTCCACCATAGATATTGATCAGTCATTGATCCTAGTCGCCGAACCATGTGGGGTCTACTAAATTCCACTGCTTTAAGGAATCCATTTTCCCGTGCAAGTTGCAGAAACGGAATTGATATTAGCCATAGATATTCATCCTGCTCCCTATTTGATGGTCCATCACTACTGCAAATTAAATCCATTCTATCGATCATAATATTTCTTTTGACCCCACATCTTTCCCTAGTGAAATCACCTGCATCCGTCAATCTCTGTTGACGTCGGTCCACACCCTCCATAGCTTCCTGGACATAACCTCTAAGAGGATTTTTGTATTTACCTCCTCCATATGACCTGACCCTAGGATTTTATTTATGTTTACCTCATTCTTGATAAGGGATAGATTCTGATGGAACATCCTCAGCTCTCCCTAAGGTTTTATGACATAGGATCTTTCTTCCCTACCCAACATTGTCATGGGATTATCCCCTTTTAGGGGGGATAGAGAAAATGAAGGTGTAAAAATTCCCCAAATTTTAGCACAGGTGATAACAGGTTTCCATCACCCCAATGTGTTAGGTCTAAAGCTATGTCGAGGGCCAAAATACATTAAATTTTCTTTTATTTTGATACTCTTTGGACTGATAATCTTTAATGATCAAGGCATGATGTAAAAGGTTAGTTTATGAACGTAGGATTTGGAGAAACACCTGTAAGTCAAACAAGGAAATTTCCAAAATATACAATATATTCTTGAGGCAGGTTGTAGAAATTATAAATCCTTGATGGCATAAGGAATTTCATAAATAGGCTAAGGATCTAGGCACACAATTAACCTCACATAGAATTGTAGAGAATTAGCATAAGGAGAGAAGAAAAATAATTAATGAACACACATTAATGAATGATCAATAAATGATAGCTGATATTATTACATAGGTAATACATCCTTATAAAGGAAAAACGAGTTGCATGAAGACAACTCAAGCTAGCTTGTAAAGCATGCTTACTAATTATGATAAACCCCACAGTTGACTAAAGCACTTTCCCAATCTACCAAGCACCTCACGAATTAGCAATAGCATGTGTGAGTGATGATGAGTGAAGGAAAGACCTGCTAGTCCTAGAATATGAAAAGAAAATAATAGAGGATGGGTTGGAAACAAAAGCTACCAGTTTCCTAGTTGACTAGATTTACCTTATCCATAGAAAAGCAAGATAAAGTAGAAAAAGAAGAATAAAGCAGAATTTGCTATAAAGAGTAGTTACCAATGGCCATAAAGTGGTCAATATCAACCTAGAATCAAAAATAAATCATTCCTAGGATATAGATGGCAAGTGTTGACTCTAAGGTGCAAGTGGATGCCAACTATCTTAGCTAGTGGGTAGGAAATTAATCAAATAATGATTAATTATTTTATGAGTGGGTTTATTATATTCCAACACCCCCCTTTAAGCCTGACTTTATGATGATATTCCTCAACTAATCAGAAATATATATGCATATAGGGCCCATCAATAAAGCTATGGTCACCCTTTTACAATTTATCTTGTCCAATGAAATGAGGAAAGAGGAAAATCCTCCCTCAAGAAAGGACATGAAAAGCAATACCAAAAATGTTGAACTGTTGATGTTTCTGCTGCTCCAAACTAAATGCTGATGTCTGGAGGAATCTTCATCTTGGGAAGAAGATAAATCTGCTCACCTGGATCAAGGGTAGTTGTAGGACCATGTAGAACAAATAAGATCCAATGATGTGAAGGCAATACTGAAGGATCTTGAGACTTGTAATCAGCTCCAAGATGATGAGATGACTTGAACTTTGAACCAGTAGAGATGAATTGAGCTCCATATAGGTGAAATAACTATCCAAGTGAATGTATAATGTCTCCATCTTCATTTACACAGAGAGGATGTGTGGAAGTGATCTTATAGGAACATAGATAAGGGATTGGATCGAAGAGTGTGAATGAATGGGCTCCATGGGTTGGTCTAGCCTCCAAATAATCCAAGCTATCACAACTTAAGCACAACAGTGTACTCATGGGAATATACTGGTAAAGAATCCTCTATGGTAGAAGTATGAGAGGAGGAAAGATAGTGATGTTCAAAATATTCAAGGAGGCTCTAAGAATGAGTGCCAAGAACAAAGGAGGAGCTGCAAAAGAACATGGGATCAAGTATGGTAAGTGGAAAAACACTAGAAGGACTTGATTTGGCTAAGAAAACATCCTAGAAGTCATTGGGTTGTGCACCATCAAGAAGAGAGGCATGCACAAAGTGTGAGAGGTATGGCATATGGATCTCAGAATCCATGATAGAAGACATATATAACATTGAATGTTTGAGTGAATCATCAATAGAAATAGCAGCTCCATTAGTCACTTCTTTTTCATCAATAGCATCATAAGAAGATGAATCAAGATCTTCTACTTCAAGAGACACAGAAAAAGATTGCTCTTCAATATTTGCTTCTTGATTGAAAGGGGAAGCATTCGAATCAAAAAGAGTAGTAGAAATAAGAACTATATGAGAAAATTCTTCTTCATAATCAACTTCATCAGAGACTGTAGAGGCCGAGACATCTTGAGAGAGAGAAATCATTGAGGAGCTAGAGGAACTCTCCACATAGCTAGAAAGATCATCATTGTCCTTTCCCAAAACTCTATCCAATGGTGTCTAGAGATCCTTTGGGTAATCAACAGAATCAATAAGGTAGCGCATGCATGGAGTGATAGCTAGACAAATAGCTCCAATTGCTCTATCACAATCATTCAACCAGTCACTTGGCTCTTCATAAGACTCTTCACTAGCTCCAATAGATATCTCATAGAGACCTTGTCTCTTTAGATATGAAATCATATTCAGTTTCCACTCTGAATAGCTTGTGAATGGATAAAGAAGAGGAACTGATACTCTTGAATCCCTTCGAAGTTGAACTTGCAAAATAAACCTGCAAATCTAAAAAAGGAGGATTAATTAATGAACTATCAAATATTTGATATCATGTAGAGCTTTGATATCCTCAGCTATGATACCATGTAGAACTTGAACTTTGAGAAACTTAGCTCTGATACCATGGAGAAATTATAAATCCTTGATGGCATAAGGAATTTCATAAACAGGCTAAGGATATAGGCACACAATTAACCTCACATAGAATTGTAGAGAATTAGCATAAGGAGAGAAGAAGAAG
>LPNX010811547.1:144607-189082 GCA_001517045.1 Pseudotsuga menziesii
CAGAAAAAGAAGAATAAAGCAGAATCTGATGTAAAGCAAAGTTACGAATTTTGGATGGCCATAAAGTGGTCAAGATCAACCCAGAATAAGAAATAAATCATTCCTAGGATATAGATGGCAAGTGTTGACTCTAAGGTGCAAGTGGATGCCAACTATCTAAGCTAGTGGGTAGGAAATTAATCAAATAATGATTAATTATTTTATGAGTGGGTTTATTATATTCCAACATGGGTATACCCATGCTCAATAGTAAACAATCATGGCCACAAAAAATACACAGTGGATCCACATCAAAAGTAAATTTTGTAAAAAAATATAAGCGCACATTTGATGACTACAACATATCCATGTCTTCATGGTACTTTGACATGGTATTTTAATCTTCCGCAACTTGGGCAGTGCATTGATGAATGATACAACTATATCTCCCAAGGTCTTCAATACAAAAAAATGATAGTACTAGTTTATATCATGTGAATAAATGAGTCAATGTCAAGCATAATAAAACACCATCTTATTACCGATCATTGATGCATACCATTAACAGATGCAAGGAGGCCCACTGATAATGATGATGGACTCCAAAGTACTTGAGTACTAACTGAAAAGTGTGAGTAGATGTTCTAAATTTGAGCACTTGTAGAATCAAACAATCATGGGTCATTGGTGTATACCCAGTGTCATTTGCAAGGAATCCTACCACTAATGACTGTAAGATCCAAGGTAGTCATTGGGGTTCCTAGATCCATTTCATAGATGATGATTTGGCATCGATAAGAATGGATCCATTAGAAGGAGGGAATTAATGCATCCCGCATCAATTGACATGAAACTGAGGTCAATAGGCTAATATAATTTGATAGAGCTACGAGAACCAACACTGTATACTGACACAAGGAAGGACGGCATGATTGGTCATGAATATTTGAGGAATGGCTGACACTGGTTTGAATTTCCTTGAACACATAACATGACCCAAAATGGACACTTGGAAACATAAGACTCGAGTAACCAACCATTGTGAAATTTGTCAACTCCAGATGAGTCAATCAAAGCTCCATAGATGACATAAAGGATAACCTATCGTTGGAGATCTGTTCAAATTAATGGTACAAATTCCTAAGTAAAATGTAAATGGTGTACTAACAGTGGATACAAAATTATGTGTCGTGTTCAAGGGAGAATACTAATGATTGTTTCCTTCATCACAAAGATTCAATATGACATGATTCAATTTTCCCCTTTTTTTATTTTTGTGTTTTTTAATTTTTAGTACTTTTTTCATTTATTAGCTTGAGAAAAGAATAAAGAATGCTATTGTACATGGGATGGAATGAGTTTTGCATTTGTGTACTCTGTTTTTCAAGAGCATGGGTCAGGCCAAGGCAAAGATACATATTGCAAACAAGGGATGAGCTAGTCTTGCACACTCTTACTGATATTCCCTCCATCGGTTGGCTATCTGAAGTAGGATTATGTGTTGAGGGATGGTGAAATAGAACCAAGTAATTGTTGTTATCTAATTTGATGTGATGAACAAGTAGGAAGGGGGAAATGTGGTTTACTTCATGCTAATTCTTGCAAAAAACACCAAAATCATAAATCATAATGAATCATGGTTCATTAACTACTTGAATCAAACAATTCTCACATGTATAGGTAAAATTAAACAGAAGCAATGGTTTACATTCATTTATAGCAAAAAGTGACTACAAAGACATATACACGGCATGAGCAATACACACCAAAGTAGTAAACAAAAATGTTCATGCAGATATTTTAACACATGCTTATGTAAACTAACAAAAAATAGGGAGCACATCAGGAAATGGTCAGTACTATATGGAAGAAAAGTATGTGGTCTCAAACTCCAGTTCATGATGTGACTAATTGGGCTCCCATGCATATGAGAATAACTCAGCATGGGGACCAAAATGGTCTCCTTAACACAACTTGCAATGAAACTTAACCTTCTTCTTGTCTTTCTACCCCCGCTCAACATTATTTGTGGGAATTTTTTTGTTTTGGTTGTGTTATCACCCAATGATTTTCCTATGTTTTTGGTAGGAGATCACTGAGGTAACCATTTCAAACCATAATTTATACTGTATTCTAGCCTATGCAGTTAGAGAGGGATCTCTCGGTGTCATAAAGTGTTGAAATATTGTAACTTCGAAGAATATTCTATATGTATCTTTTTTGTGGTCCCCGATGGTCCTACCAGGAGAACCACTTATATTAATTTGTACCCTGATACTTCTAATCGGAAGAACTAATAAGAGTCATGAGGTAGTCCCCTCTAATTATAAAGGTGGGTCATTATCACCCCAGTGTGGTTACTTGAGCCTACATGTGTAGCTCGAGCCTGCATGATTTAACTGGAGCCTACATGTCGGATGAGTTAATTAAAGTGAACAGATGAATATAAATAGAGGTGTAGCTCCCCTCATTTGGAGCACACACATTCACTTGTGTAGCATACTACTGAAGGATAGAAGTAGTTGGAGAAGGAGGAGGATCAAGATTTTGATCTCCTTATTGGTTTTACCTTTTATATTTTTGGGGAATCTATATTGAGGAAGCTTTTGCTGGGTTTTTTCCTTTAGGGTTTTCCCAGGATTAATCCATGTTGTTCTTGTGATACTGTTTCTTTCAGTGTTCTTGTTTATATGCTTTTGTTATGAAAATGAAATGAAATACTGATTTTTTAGCTAAGCATATGAAAATTTAACATGGTATCAGAGCTAACCTGAACAAGATAGCTTTCACAAGGTGAAATATCTCTCTCTCTCTCTGCTCAAAAGAAATTAGGGTTTTCAGGAAAATTTTTGAGTCTTAGAAAACTACATCCATATAAAGTTGCACCCTTCCAGAGCACATCTTTTGAGCCTAGAATCAAGTTTTTTGGATGTGTGAGTCTCCAGAAAAGTCAAACCCTAGTTTGACAGCTGCACCAGAAAATTGTTGAACCAGAAAACTACAGAAGCTGAATCTTGCAAGTCTAATTTGGAAGATGAAAAATTGAGATCTCCAGAATCCAAGCACATCAGTCAACTCACCTCATTCAAGTGCATCTCCTAGTAAGTTCAGTTTCTCATTCCACAAAATTTCAATTTTTTCCGATCTTCTGACAAGATGGCCCCAAGCACTAAGCTTGAGGACAAGCTAGAAGGCATAGAGAATTTCCAAGCATGGAAATATAGGATTGGTCTCATTCTCCAAGAGAATGATCTTGATATGTATGTCAAAGAAGAAGTGTCAAAACCTGAAGAAGCTGAAGCCAAGGAGAAGAACAGAAAGGATATGATTAGGGCACAAAGGATTATTGCTGACTCCATCAAGGATCACTTGATTCCTCAAGTGTCATCCAAGAAGAATCCAAAAGAAATGTATGATGCCCTTTCCAGAATGTATGAGGGAAGAAACATCAATAGGAAGATGAATCTAAGAGCTCAACTGAAGAGCACCAAGATGACTCATGGAGAATCCATCCAAGACTACTTCACAAGGATTTCTCAGATCAAAGAGCAACTAGAAGCTATTGGAGATAATCTTGATGAAGATGAAATGGTTATGACTACTCTCAATGGTCTCACTAGACCCTGGGATTCCTTTAGTCAGATGATGTTTGATAGAAAAGAAAGCTTGAAGTTTGATCTTGTATGGGAATACTGCATTAAACGGGAGACTAGAGTGGCAAATAGAGAATCCTTACTAAAAGAAGATGATCAAGCCCTAGCCACTCACAGCAAAAGAAGAAGAGGCCAATATAATTTCAAGAGAAGAAATTTCAAGGAGTCTCAACCTCCCAAAATAATTCAAAGGGTAAGAGAAATACCTCCCATTAGAGACTATAGTGATTTTGAAGGTTTTCATTGTAACAAGATAGGGCACATTGCCCGAAATTGTCCTGTGAAGAGGCAAGAATATAGGAAGAGGATCAACAACAACAAAATACATCATGCTCATCTAGCAAAAGATGAAGATAAAGAAGAATAAGAAGAAGGACCTCAAAGAAAGCAAGCAAGAGAAGAAGATGCAGAAGAGTATGTTCTATTCTCCGCACTCTCTAGATATATAAATCCTGGAGAAGAAACTTGGCGTATTGATAGTGGTGCTTCAAAGCACATGACGGGACAAAAGAAAACTATGTCCAAACTTGAAGAAAAGAGTTCCCCTCAGAAAGTATCCCTAGGAGATGACTATCAATATACGATGAAAGGAGTTGGTGAAGCAAGATACAAACTTGATTCAGGTAATCCCCTAAAGATGAAAGATGTATTATATGTACCTGGTCTAAAGAAGAATTTAATTTCTATCTCAGCTTTATATAAGAAAGGATTCAGAGTTGCTTTCATAGATGGCCAAGTACTCATGTGGCCCAAAGGAAAGAATATTGAAGATGCAATCATTATTGGTGAAGAAGAAGGAGGCTTGTATAAACTCAAGGGGCACTCAGAAACAACCCTTGTGCATGAGTCCACTAACCCTAGTGAACTATGGCATAGAATTATTTCCCACATTAATTACAAGGCTCTACCTTATGTGAAAAAGGTAGTGACAAGATTACCAGACATGAAGATCAAGCATGAAAGAATTTGCAAAGGATGTGCGAAGGGAAATAACATCAAGAATCCATTTCTGAAAAGTGAAACTAAAACAAAAGGTGCATTGGAATTGATTCATTCAGATGTTTGTGGTCCAATGTCTTCTACATCCTGAAGTGGATTTGAATACTACATCACATTAATTAATGATTTTTCAAGAAATACTTGGATATACTTCT
The DNA here is from genome assembly GCA_001517045.1 of Pseudotsuga menziesii. NCBI lineage: Eukaryota > Viridiplantae > Streptophyta > Pinopsida > Pinales > Pinaceae > Pseudotsuga > Pseudotsuga menziesii. Next base: position 149,394 of record LPNX010811547.1, read on the forward strand.
TGAAAGCAAAGAGTGAAGTGTTTTAGAAATTCAAGGAGTTCAAAGCCTTGATAGAGAATCTTTCAGACAAGAAAATAAAGACACTCCATTCAGACAATGGAGGAGAGTATACCTCAAAAGAGTTTGAGGCCTTTTGCAAAGATGCCAAAATCAAGTGGGAACTAACCACTCCCTAAAATCCCTTGTAGAATGGGGTTGCGAAAAGAAAGAACAGAACCATCATGGAGGTAGTGAAGATAATGATATATGATCAAGATCTTCCAATGCATCTATGGGCAGAAGTAGCAAGAACTGCTGTGTATGTACATAATAGAATATCTCACAGTGCTCTTGGGTTCAATACTCCAGAAGAGATGTTCACGGGAAATAAGCCTGAGGTAAGTCACCTCAATATTTTTGGTTGTCCAGTATATATTCATATACCAAAAGAGAAAAGAACCAAGTTAGAACCTTCTGGAAAGAAGGGGATATTTGTTGGATATTGTGAAGTATCCAAAGCATTCAGAATTTACATTCCTGGATTCCATCATATGGAAATCAGTTGAGATGTGACATTCGATGAAGAGGCATCCCTAAGAGATCTGGGAAGTGCCAAAATAAAGAAGTATATGAAGAAGAGGCACCTCCTAGAAATGAAGAAACTACATGTCTCCCTAAAAATGAAGCTCCTAAAGAACATGACATGGCAGAACCTCAAGAACCTCCTATGATGGAAATATCAAGAAAGATAAATCCTGCTTGGACAAGAGAAATTATACAAGAAGTAGAAAGATATGGAGCTCCTGAAGGCTCCACAAGGGAAATAAAGAAACCTAATACTTTCTCCAACTATGTAGCCTTGATGTGTGATCTTGTAGATCAAGAAATTATAAACTACGAAGAAGCAGTACAGAAGAAATAATGGAAAGAAGCAATGACTGAAGAATACTAGTCAATACTGAAGAATGATGTGTGGGATATAGTTCCCAAACCAGAAGAAAAGAGCATAGTATCCTCCAAATGGATTTTCAAAATAAAGCATGCAGCTCATGGAAGTATCGAGACGTATAAAGCAAGATTTGTGGCCAGAGGTTTCTCTTAGAAAGATGGAATTGATTATGAAGAGACATTTTCCCCAGTAGCATGGTGTACTTCGATTAGAGCTATCATGGCACTTGCATCCATGATGAAGTGGGACTTACACTAGATGGATGTGAAAATAGCTTTTCTGAATGGTGTGATCGGAGAAGAAGTATACATAGAACAACCACAAGAATTTGAAGTTGAAGATAGACATACTCATGTATGCAAGTTGAAGAAGGCCTTGTACGGTCTTAAACAAGCCCCTCGAGTTTGGTATGAAAGGATAGATAGTTTCCTGTCAATTATGGGCTTTACCAAGAGTAAAGATGATCCTAACATTTATCTCAAGGTTGTAGAAGATGAACATTTCATCCTATTATTATATGTGGATGAATTATTCTTGATAGGGAATGAGAAACAGATCATAGAAAGCAAGAAGAAACCAGCAGAAGAATTTGAGATGAAAGACCTTGGGTTAATGCATTATTTCCTAGGTCTGGAAGTATGGAAAAGTTCAGAAGGAATATTTCTCAACCAGGGAAAGTATGCGGTAGAGATATTGGAGAGATTCAATATGTTGGAATGCAAAGCCATGGTGACACCCATGAAATCCAACCTGAAGTTGTTAGCTGATGACTCATTAGAGTTAGTGGATGTGACTCATTACAGACATATCATTGGGTCATTGATGTACTTAACAAATACCAGACCAGATATTTGTTTTGTTGTGAACACCTTAAGTCAATATCTTGTTCAACCAAGATGGGTTCAACTAGTAGCTACAAAACATGTGATGAGATGTATGAAAGGGAATATAGACCTTGGTCTATACTATGATGGTAGTCATGAGTATATATTGTATGGCTACATAGATGTAGATTGGGATAGAAGGTTCTCAGATAGAAAAAGTACATCAGGTGGATGTTATAGTCTGGGATTTGCTATGATTTCATGGTTTAGCAGAAAGCAGTCTAGTGTTGCTCTAAGCATAGCCGAAGTAGAATATATAGTAGCTTTCTCTACTAGTTGTGAAGCCATATGGCTTCAGAAGATGATGTCCAAATTATTCAACCTAGAGTTGGACACTACCGTGTTTCTATGTGACAACCAAAGTTGTATAAAGATGATAGAGAACCTTGTGTTCCACGATAGATCAAAGCACATAGAAATCAGGTATTTCTACATTTGAGATATGATGCAGAAAGGAGCCATAAAGCTCCAGTATGTGAGTATTGATGAACAAGTTGCTGATGTATTGACAAAGCCTCTGTCCCGAGTAAAGTTTGAACACTTTCGAGACAAGCATGGTGTGGTTTGGAAAGACCTTCCCCGAAAGGGGGAGTACTGATGTTGCAATGGGATTGTATCATCCCTTAGCACTTGCCCTAAAGTGATCTAGAGACCTAGGTCCTCAAGAATGAATAGGGATTGTATCATCCTGGGACATATGTCTAGAAGTGATCCAGTGACCCTTGTCATCGAGAATGTGGCAGGATTGTATCATCCTTGAACTTCGGTTCAGAACGGATCTGGTGAACTTCAGTCATCGAGAAGGTGTCAGGATTGTATCATCCTTGAACTTCGGTTCAGAATGGATCCGGTGAACTTCAGTCATCGAGAAGGGGGCAGGATTGTATCATCCTTTAACTTCGGTTCAGAATGAATCCAGTGAAATTCGGTAATAAAGAAGGTGGAAGGATTTTATCATCCTTGAACTTCAGTTCAGAATGGATCCAGTGAACTTTGGACATCAAGAAGGTGGCAGGATTGTATCATCCTTGAAATTCAGTTCAGAATGGATCCAGTGAACTTCAATCCTTGAGAAGGTGGTAGGATTGTATGATCCTTGAACTTCGGTTCATAATGAATCCAGTGAACTTCGATCATCGAGAAGGTGGCATGATTGTATCATCCTTGGACTTCGGCTCATAATGGATTCGGTGAAATTCGGTCATTGAGAAGGTGGTAGGATTGCATCATCCCTGGACTTTAAGTCCAAAAGAGATCCAAATACTTCTTTGTTTTTGTACTGTGATTTGTAGGTTGTTGCTAATGACGATGTGTTTCTGATTGAAAGATTAGAGTCTGATGATGATGTTGATGTATATGTAACTTTGGAATGTATTCTTCTATGTATTCTATGTATTGTAACCCGATGTTTATTCCGGGATGTTTCTATTATGTATTTGAGTCATGTGGTCATGCCCTGATGTTCTGATCAGGAGGATTAATAATGTAATCAAGTCATATCAAGTCATTAGGTAAGTCCCCACAGTTATGGGGCACTTGAGTTATTATACACTAATTAAGGTGTAGGCTCGAGTAGTAATTATGAGGTCGAGACTACGTGTGAAATGGTAATTCAAGTGAACGGACTAATATAAATAGAGAGGGTGAGTCTCTCTATTTATCACTTGTGAATTACATCACTTGCTCTCTCAAGTGTGGTGCACCTTTGGAGAAGGAAATCTTTGGATTGACAGAAGACAGAAGGCTGCTGTTGTGTTGGGAGGTCATCTTACTGTTTTGGGATCACATCTTGTGGTGATACTATATTAGAGGAAGTTGAGGGGTTTTATCCATTTATGGTTTCCCCTCCTAAAATCTTTGTGTCTCTTGTCTCTTGTGATGTGCTTATGTTATTGCTGTGCTTGTTATTCTCTCAGTGAAAAGATCCTAACATAATGCTAGCTTAAATGTTGAAAAACTAACATGGTATTAGAGCTAACCTGAGAAGAAGACACTGTGTAGCTGCGGAGGCTAGGGATTCCTTATTTTTGGACCTTTCTCCACTATTTTTCAGCAAAAGTATGCTAGGATGACTCTCCATTGAAGGGTGCATCTTTTTGTCGATGCAGAATTCAATTTCAAGCATTTTCAGTTTCGATGTGGAAATTAGGGATTTCTACAGAAGAGGAATTTTTGGGTGATACCAGCATAGGATTTTTCTCCTCATAAAAACCAAAATTTAGATACCTGGATCAATAAATTTGGTTGGGTGAAACTCCGGGAAAGTCAAACCCTAGTTTGACTTTGAGCTAGGAGAAACCCTAAATACTAAAACTGCTAAGTTTTGGTACAGTCGCTATATTCCGAGATTGGAAAAGTATCCGAATCTAAAAATTTCAGGGACCGAATATAAAATCCTGATGAACACTGTGTCCAAATGGCAGACTCTGATTCACTATATTCTGGGAGATATGATCTCTCCAAGTTAGGGTTCCATCCTCTTCCAGAAATCATCCATAAACAGGACACCTGGGGAGATCTGAAATATCTTGGGATAAAAAGGTCCAAATGGCATTAATAAATATGTTATAGAAAGGGCACAAAATTTAATTTCTTTGGTCCGAAGTTCAGACTCAGAAGGTGAACCAGTGACACGTGGCATTCCGTACAACTTCGCTGTTCTGAACAGTCCAGTAACAGGTCACCTTGGGAAAAGGATCATAAATCCAAAATGGTGAAACAAATTCTGATGAAACCTACGGTGTTGGATCAGGGACATGCGAGGTTACCTCAGTAAGAAATTTCAGACATTGAGGATCAGTAATTTCAGAGATATCACAGAAACAGTAACAGGCATTTCTGCAGAAGAAATCAGAAAATTAGGGCTTCCTGTTCCGGGAGTTTCCCTTCACTGTTTTCAGAAAAGGAGTACATTGGACAGCTCCATTTGAAGAGATATATCTGTTCATCCAATCAGATCTGAAATATTCCAAGTTTTTAAAATTAGGTTTTCTATGAAAAACCCTAAATCAACGAACTCCGGGACAAGGACAGACACTTCAAATCGGTAAGATCTAATCCTTTGCTATTTCTATTTGAGGTTCTCATTTCAATATGATATATCACATCAGCTTAGTTAAAAGCTTGCGGAAGTTGACAACTTCCAAACCTAGAAGTATATGATCTCTCTAAAGAAAATATATTGGACACCTACATGAGTATGGAGGTTCCAGTTTCAGAGGGAGACGAGGCCAAAGAAGACATCATGCTCATGCTGCAGAGGATGATGAACCATCCAGAAAGAGATCCAGATATGAAAGTGAAGATTCTTCAAGCGAGGATGAATATGTTCTGATATCAGCTCTCACAGGTAACATTACTCATGGAAGTGATTATTGGCTCATAGACAGTGGTGCTTCCAAACATATGACGGGATTCAAGAAATCCTTTGTAAGACTATCAGAACATGAATCACCTCACAAGGTGAAACTAGGAGATGACTACCAATGTCCAATAAAAGGTAGTGGGGAATATTCATACAAGCTAGAATCTGGTAAGTCTCTAACAATGAAAGAAGTATTGTTTTTGCCAGGATTGAAGAAGAACCTTCTCTCCATTTCAGCATTGATGCAAAAGGAATGCGGGCTGCATTCATAGATGGTCAAGTCATCATATGGCCAAAAGGAAAGACTATCGATGATGTGGTAGTGATTGAAGAACACGAAGGAGGCTTGTACAAATTGAAGGGATATCTAGAACAAGCCTTGATCCATGACATAGTAGAGCCAAATGAGCTTTGGCATAGAAGGCTTGCACATGTGCATTACAAAGCACTAATTATTGCAAGCAAAGCTATTTAAGGTCTTCTAGAATTTCAAGCTATCTGAAGGAAAGAACAAAATCAGAATATGACCTAAAGAAACCAGTTGAAGAATGTGAAGATCCAGAATGCAGAGACCATGCAGTCATAAGAGTCTCTCAAATCAGAGAACAACTTGAAGTGGTAAAAGGAAAAGTGAAGAATGCAAAAGTGGTGATGGCCACCTTGAATGGCCTCCCAGGAACGTGGAATTCATTCATTCAAGGAATGTGTTCCAGAAGGAAGTGATTACCTTCAGCAGACTACGTGAAGAAGAAGAAGCTCGAATCATAAGAAGAGAAGAGAAGATGGGAGCAATTGAAGATCAAGCTTTCACCTTTCAAAGAAGATCCCTCAAGCAATGAGGAATATGAAGAACTCAACTCTTGAAGAACTTCTTATCCACCTCAGCATTTGGATAAGAAACGATGCGACTATGAATGAAGAAGACGATGAAGCTGAAGGCTCAAGAAGGATTCTACCCTCGAAACAAATAAAGATAAGTATTCAATTGTCATTTCATGATATTGTTTTGTTATGCATTTGTTTATATTCAGTTATTATATCATGCATGATAGGATGTTTGCATTAATGACAGTATACTACTAATATGCATATGGGTAAGTAGCTCATGGTGCTATACAAATTCTCCATTGCTACTTATCTAGAATGAAACCTCTTTGCTGACATATTGGATTAGTGCACAATCCCAATGTTGTCCTGGTAGAGATGGAAGGCATCTAGAAAGTGTCAGTGAGATATGGATGAATGTTGTATTGGCTAAAGTAGTTGCATGATCATATATTAATGCATAAGTATTTGCCAGTATGAATATTCATTATGAAATGTTTCTAACCATATAAATGCATTTGACTTGTAGGAAAGATCGCATACATAATCGCCTACAAGAAAAGAAGAATGAAGACTTGTTCCGAAGAGCAAGTGACGACATTTCAAAATGAAGAATAATATGACGAGTGCAGTGACATCATTGATGCAAAACCTTCCAGCCACCAAGAATAAAGGGAAGACTAGTTCAAGAAGAATGATGTCTGGGTGCAGTATCGAGACCTGAAGAGAAGTTCATAGTTCCATCATGCAGTGGATGGAAACATCATGGGATACAAAAACAAGATTCGTAGCATGAGGCTACGAAGAGACATTTACAGTTAGTAAGATTTTAAACACATACATGATGAGCTTGATGAATATCTTAACCTTTTCTACAAGGTTGATAGAGAATGACAAGCTCACAGATGGGTGAAAGATGAACTTTTGAAGAAGTTCAAGATAGAGGATCTTAGTATCCAATGATCCTAGATGGATACTACTTGTCACTCCAGTACAGAATGTTTCAGTGCATAGAGTACGGAAGACAGAGGGAGTATGATGCTCCGCTTCAGAGGGAGTGATTGCAGAAGATCCTGAGGTTCGACATGGTATGATAGGATGGGCAGATTACTGATGACTCTAGGCTTTACTGAGAGTAAAGTGGATTCCAACCTTTGCTCCAAAGTTGAAGGTGGAAGACCAGTGATTCTCCTGTTATGTGTCGATGCACTATTGTTCTAGGTATGGAGGTGTGGCAGAGTATAGATGGAATCTTCCTTGGATGAGGGAAGTATGCAGTAGAGATCCTGAAGAGGTTCAGGATGATGGACTGCATGACCACACCTATGGAATCGAACATGAAGCTATTGAGTGATGCTTCTTCAGAGTTGGTTGATGCTACGATGTATTGTCAGATGATTGGGTCATTGATGTACCTGACGAACACGAGACCAGATATTTGCTTTGCTGTGAACACCTTGAGCCAGTACTTGACAGATCCGAGAAGTGTTCACTTGGTTGCTGCAAAGCATATTCTGAGGTACCTGAAGGGTACAATTGATTATGGGCTCAAGTATGATGCGAATCAGAAGATTAACCTGGAGGGTTATGTTGATTCAGATTGGGTAGGCAGTGCCATCGACAGGAAGAGCACTTAGGGATGTTGCTTCAGTATAGGATCAGGTGTGATCTCTTGGTTTAGCAGGAAGCAATCCTATGTGGCACTGAGTACAGCTGAAGCAGAGTATGTCGTAGCTTGTTCAGCTAGTTGTGAGGCAGTATGGCTACGGAAGCTACTGTTTGATATATTTGATCTCCAGTTGGATGCTACTTGTATACACTGTGACAACCAGAGTTGCGTGAAGTTGTTAGAGAATCCAGTGTTCCATGACAGGTCTAAGCATATCGAGATCAAATATCACTATATCAGGGATATGGTGCAGAGAGGAGCAGTGAAGCTCCTGTATGTTGCGATGGAGGAATAGATAGCTAATGTATTGATGAAGCCATTGGCTAGGCTGAAGTTCGAGTACTTCAGAGAGAGACTTGGTGTTCTCCAGATCGAGGCTTCCTCCCAGAGACAGTGATGAGATCCAGAGCCATTCTGACATGGTGAGAGGATTGGTTCCTTCCATGGTCAGATGTAAGGGCTGAGATATTTCGTCATGGTGAGAGGATTGGTTCCTTCCATGACTGATATGAGTACTGAGATCCATAGCCATTCTGACGAGTAGGTCAGATATAAGGGCTGTGCCATTCTGTTCATGGCTAAAGGATTTAGTTCCTTCCATGTCAGATGTAAGTGCAGAAATCTCTCTTCAGTGTGGTTGAGATTCTTCCATCATTGGATGGAATTGAGCCATTCTGATGAGTAGGTCAGATGTAAGGGCTGAGCCATTTTGGTCATGGATAAAGGATTAAGTTCCTCCCATGACAGATATGAGTGCTGGCCATTTTGTCGAGTAGGACAGATGTAAGGGCAATTGCCACTCTCCTGGAGAGTGGAGGCGCATGGTCAATTACCATGTAGCTCAGTCAGGGATTGGGGGCCATTCTGATGAGGGTGTAGGATTCAGTTCCTACCAGGTCAGATGTGAGTGCACAAATATTTCATCATTGTGAGCGGATATGGTTCCTTCCTGGATGAGAGTCTCCCATCATTGTGAGTGGATATGGTTCCAGCCTGGATGGGATTGTGCCTTTCTGACGAGTAGGTTAGATATAAGTGCAGGAAATCTTTCATCATTGTGAGCGGATGTGGATCCTGCTTGGATGAGAGTCTCCCATCATTGTGAGCGGATATGGTTCCATCCTGGATGGGATTGTGCCTTTCTGACGAGTAGGTCAGATATAAGTGCGGGAAATCTTTCATCATTGTGAGCAGATGTGGATCCTGCCTGGATGAGAGTCTCCCATCATTGTGAGTGGATATGGTTCCAGCCTGGATGGGATTGTGCCTTTCTGACGAGTAGGTCAGATATAAGTGCAGGAAATCTTTCATCATTGTGAGCAGATGTGGATCTTGCCTGGATGAGAGTCTCCCATCATTGTGAGCAGATATGGTTCCAGCCTGGATGGGATTGTGCCATTCTGATGAGTAGGTCAGATATAAGTGCAGAGCCATTTCACAGATGTTAGTGATGTGATGTCCTATCATGCTGGTGAATGTGAGTGCCGGGCCTTTCTGATGTGATTGTAGTTTACTACATGATCAGATGTGAGTGCTGGGCGTGCCTTTCTGACGAGCAGGTCAGATGTAAGTGCGGGGCGAAGACCTACATGAGAGTAGGCCTACAACCAGCATGAAATAGGGCTAGCTCTGTAGAACTTCCTATGACGAGATAGTACACACTTGATGATGACCAGTGGAGATCCAGATTGTGCTATGATCCAGATCCAGTTATGATGACTCCGAGAGATCCAGATCGAGTGATGATCCAGATCCAGCAGTAGAGATCCAGATCGAGTGATGATCCAGATCCTATCCAGAGAGATGATCCAGATCGAGTGATGATCCAGATCCAGTCCAGTGATGTTGATCCAGATCGAGTGATGATCTAGATCCAGTGATGCCATTTTATGATGATCCAGATCGAGAGATGATCCAGATCCAGATGACTTGAAGATGAAGATGACTCAAAGACGAAGATGATCTAGTTGATGCAGAGAAGAAGACCAGTGCTGAAAAATTGTGTCGAAAGAATACCTTCCTAGTTAAGAGGGAGTGTTGATGTATATGTAACTTCGGAATGTATTCTTCTATGTATTCTATGTATTGTAACCCAATGTTTATTCCGGGATGTTTCTATTATGTATTTGAGTCATGTGGTCATGCCCTGATGTTCCGATTGGGAGGATTAATAATTTAATCAAGTCATATCAAGTCATTAGGTAAGTCCCCACAGTTATGGGGCACTTGAGTTATTATACACTAATTAAGGTGTAGGCTCGAGTAGTAATTATGAGGTCGAGCCTACGTGTGAAATGGTAATTCAAGTGAACGGACTAATATAAATAGAGAGGGTGAGTCTCTCTATTTATCACTTGTGAATTACATCACTTGCTCTCTCAAGTGTGGCGCACCTTTGGAGAAGGAAATCTTTGGCTTGACAGAAGACAGAAGGTTGATGTTGTGTTGGGAGGTCATCTTACTGTTTTGGGATCACATCTTGTGGTGATACTATCTTAGAGGAAGTTGAGGGGTTTTCTCCATTTATGGTTTCCCCTCCTAAAATCTTTGTGTCTCTTGTCTCTTGTGATGTGCTTATGTTATTGCTGTGCTTGTTATTCTCTCAGTGAAAAGATCCTAACATAATGCTAGCTTAAATGTTGAAAAACTAACAGATGATGATGTTTCTGATTGAAAGATTAGAGTATTTTTATGATGATGTTTTGATGATGATTTGATGATGATTGTTTTGATGATGATGTTTTGATGATGGTGATTTTTTTTATCGAAAGATAAGAGTATAATGATGATGATGTTGCTGCTGAAGTTGTTTCTGAACAGAAGGTCAAAATGTTGAAGATGTTGTTGCTAATCGAAAGGTCAAAATGCTGAATTTGTTTCTGATTGAAAGGTCAAAGTGTTGAAGATGTTGTTGCTGATTGAAAGGTCAAAGTGATGAATTTATTGCTGATCGAAAGGTCAAAGTGTTGAAGATGTTTTTGCTGATCGAAAGATCAAAGTGCTGAAGATGTTGCTGATCGAAGCAGTCAAAGTATTGATGATGCTGAAGTCTGAAGATTGAAGATGAAGACTACATGATGTTGAAAATATTCCAATGATTTATAGATGTGTTACCCTAATGATGTTGATGATGTCCTCTATTTCTCTCCTATCATTTTTGTTGTTGATGTTGTTGTAGAATACCCTTCTCATTAAGGGGGAGTGTTGAAATATTGTAACTTCAAAGAATAATCTATATGTATCTTTTTTGTGGTCCCTGATGGTCCTACCGGGAGAACCACTTGTATTAATTTTTACCCTGATACTTATAATCGAAAGAACTATAAAGAGTCATGAGGTAGTCCCCTCTAATTGTAAAGGTGTGTCATTAGAACCCTAGTGTGGTTACTTGAGCCTACATGTGTAACTCGAGCCTACATGATTTAACTTGAGCCGACATGTTGGATGAGTCAATTAAAGTGAACGAATGAATATAAATAGAGGTGTAGCTCTCCTCATGTGGATCACACACACTCACTTGTGTAATGCACTAGTGAAGGAGAGAAGTAGTTAGAGAAGGAGGAGGATCAGGCTTTTGATCTCCTTGTTGGTTTTACCTTTTATCTTTTTGGGGCATCTATATTAAGGAAGATTTTGCTAGGTCTTTCCCTTTAGGTTTTTCCCAGGATGAATCTGTGTTGTTCTTGTGATACTGTTTCTTTCAGTGATCATGTTTATATGCTTTTGTTATGAAAATGAAATAAAATACTGATGTTTTAGCTAAGCATATGAAAATTTAACACAAAGATCATTCACATGCACATATAGCTTTAAAGAAGCGATCAAAAGGATGGATATCTGACAAGAACATAATATTTGTAATTTAAGGATTGTAAGACAAACAAATAGGAAGCACCATCGAGAAATGGAGTCACAACCTAAGACCTTCAAGGATTTACAACAATAATGAATGTTGATTTTCTTAAGTAATATGAGGCAACATGGGTGCTATATTCAGTCAAATAACTTGATATGATGACAGATTGAAATGAGTAAAAGCCTAGTGAAACAAGAGGCACCTATCTATGGATGAATCTCTTGGAACACCTTTATTAGAAACAACAATAGAGATTAATAATTGAAACAGAGCATCTATCTGAGGATGAATTCCATCTCAGTCATTATACACACATAAAAAATATGATTTATGATGTAAGGAGTGTTTAACAAAGAATGGATTCCTTTCATACACTCTAGAAATGCATTAGCAGCATACACATACATGAACATATGAAATAAAAGAAACCCAGCTGAACATTGAACAATTTGATGAATCTTATAAAAATCAGAAAATACTTTTCATTAATACTTCCAAGAAAACTACAGAGCCACAAAACCAAGCACACAAGGATTTTGAATGCAAGTTTTCCATTGATTTTATCCTCTAAGGAGGTTATATATATAGTTTCACTTACCCTCGATATGTATCTCAAAACAAGGTATCAAAAATAAGTTACAAAAATCGGGATCAACCTGAATAACATACTAAATCCTAACAACTTTGAGGTGGCATATTCGCCATGATTTTAACCCAAATCAGGAAAGTATGCGATAATGCACATGATCAATCAAAACATGAAACAAAGCATCTAGTACTCAAGTTCGCTTGTGGAAAATGACGGTTGATGGCACCCCCAACATCCTCATGCTAACTCAACCCTGAATTTTTCCTCCACAACAGAGGTGAAGGAGGTTTTCTTCATTGCAAAAATGTTCTTATACAACTACCTCTTTGATCCTCATCATGCTTTGGCATGTAGTGTGTATTTTGGCATTCCAAACTTTTCGATCACTTTCCACTGATATGCTATACCTGAATCTAGAGAGGATACCTCCATTAGAGGAAATTTCAACTCAAAATGGGCCTCCTAAAAAAAATAATAAAATAACAGTTAAAAAAGTAAAATAATATTTATTAATTTTGGAGGAAGAAAAGAAAAAAACTACTTTTTTGTTTGTATTTTCAACATATCTCGTTTTTTTACTCAAATTTTGATCGAGAGAGCTCGTTGGATGTGGAATTAGATTCCGCATCCAATGAATACCCACTCGGCATACTTTTGATGGAACCCACTGCCCCAAAAACAAGAAATACCTGAAAAATGTGACGATGATGTCATCATCACATTTTTTTAGGTATTTCTTGTTTTTTGGGTAGAGGGGTTCATCAAAAGTATGCCGAGTGGGTACTCATTGGATGCGGAATTTAATTTTTCATCCAATGAGCTCTCCTGATAAAAAATTTGAGGAAAAACACGGGGAGATATGTCGAAATTACAAACAAAAAAAGTAGTTTTTTTATGATACCTATCCCCAAATTTATATTAAATAAGTGTTTAAGACCTATACGATATTTCAAATTTAAAGCAATTTCATTGGCTAACACATGATGACATGGAATTTGAGTTAAATTTTAAAGGCCCATTTTGAGTTGAAATTTCCTCTAATGATTTTCCAACATCCGTAGCTCCATGTGGTCTCTATATGAGAAATCTGGAAACTTCCTGCATCTGGCTCTGAAAGTGAACAATGATTCGAAGTCATCTGCTATATTGTCGATGATGGTGTTTCCTAGTAGGTACTACTGCATATTCACAAATTTGAATTGGTCTAACCTGCATTGAATCATCCTATCCTGATATTCTTTTTGTCATATCATGCCACCCTTTTCTTCCCAGAAGAATGGAATACCCATCTTAACCAATGAATTGAACATTTCTATGAAATATTTGACCTCATGTGTCATGATACAAATTTTGGCTTCAATAGTATCTAAATGGTGGTGATGGTTTACCATCTTCCTTTCCCAAGTGATGACAAAAATACTATCCATTATGCGGTATTCTTTGAGCTCTTTGTTGCCAATCCATTGAGAAAGTCTATGGCATTTCCGACATACTCGACAAGATTTTTATTTAGTCTTTCCCTCTTTAACACTATGCTTGGATGCCTGTATATCCTTTTCCTTATCCAATATATAATATAGGAATGGCCTCAATTTGGTAGCCTCTAGTATGAGTGCATCCCATATGATATGTTTAGCCCCTTGCATGGGTAGTTTCCCTGTAACTTGCTTTACCGATTTCTTATTCTTACCCTGCAATTCTACACACTTTGCTTCCAAGTTCTTCCTTTCCTATTCTCTCTCCAATGCCAAGTCCTCCAAGTTCTTGTTCTGGTGCTTCATGCCTGTTAGTTCCAAATCCTTCAGACTTACTTGTTCCAGGGCTTGAATGATGGGGAACTCACCAGGTTCAATGATTGGGGGGACAAATCCCTTTCCAAGTTCTTTCTATTTCTGTTTTAGTTCCCTCTCCTTCTCCTGTAACATTTTCTCTATCTCATCTGATTTGGATTTTAAATCCTTCTCACTCTCTACTATAAGGGACATATCCCTTTTCCATTGCTTCTCCTTCTATGTGAATTTCAACAGTTGGTCCTGGAAACATGTCAGCTTATAATTAAGACTTCCCCTTTCCTTTTCAATATCTGATAGTTTTGAAGCATGGATCAGCTGAGTAGCTGGGATATTCATATTTTTATTCAACATTAGAATGCTATCTTTTTCATTTAGCATCCTTTGTGTGTCAACCCATTTTTCAGCAAGCAACAGATCTTCCTCAATCTTCTTGATCTGATATTGGTGGGCCCTCTTTTCTACCTTCTTGTTACAGCTAATTTTACCACACATGGTGAATCACACTTTTATGGCCATCCCTGCCCATCTACAGACTCCTTATACCCCATGGACCATTTTTTTTACCTTTGATGACCCAAAATCATCCCTAAAAACATGCAATAATTTCTATACGCAAATTTTAATCCCTTTCTTTCCTATATACGTGGATTTGACCCTTAAACCCGCATACATCGGGATGTGTGCAAAAGGACTAATGATTTTGGAGTTTTCCTTGATGTAGATCTGAGTCACTTGTCTCTTAACCTTCCATATGCCTTTATTTTACTTGAATTCAACCTTCCATTACCCCATTGAAAAGCTATATAAGGAACCCTTTGGATGCATTGAAGGGGGAGGAATTGAAGAGCAAGAAAACTATAGTCCATTGTTGCCGGAGCTTATGCTTGAGTCTGTGTCCCTTTGTCCCTTGGAGCACTCTTTGCTCTTCCCAATATTTCCTTTTGCTTGTGAGATTGCTATCGAGAGATGGAGGATTGAAGTGGTGGAGGCCCAAGTGGGGGACTCAGTTTCTCCGATTCGTAGACGTGCCAACAGAGGTTGTCACTATTGTAATCTCTTTTTTATATCAATATAAATATCTTTTCCTGTCCAATAATGTGTATTTGAATGAGCATTTGATCCATGGCTACTTTTAAATGCTTATATGTTATTGATTATATATGCTAGAGTAGGTCTAACACAATTATATATAGCATGCTTGTCTTGTTTGTTGAATGTTGAGGAAGCAAATTGCTAATACAAGCGAGAGTGGAAAATCTCAATGGGGATCTACATCAACCGTCCAGAATAAGGTACGAATCAAGATCCTTTAGTGTTAGATGCTTGATTTCTCTTGCATATAGGATTGATTTTTAGAGTTAATTTGTCTGTTGTGGCACCCCAATCCATAGTAATTTCTCTCCATAATAGAATTGGCGACTTCATTGGGGAGTTCCTAGTCATTTTTCCTTTGGGAGTTTTTATTGGCATTCAATGTTCTTGAATTGCTATGATTTCTCTATTTCTGAGTTGGGTATGAGGGCATGTTTTCCTGGTAGTGTCTAATAGGAGTGAATTTAGTCTCAGCTTATCTATTTGCCTTCATTTTTATCTCTTTTTCTTCATGTATGTGAGTTTTTTCCTCACAGTCATGTGTGCACGCGGTTTTGACTGAGATATCCACGTATAGACGTGGGTTTTCTACACATAGTCACGTATGCCCTGAGCTTTTCCTTTTAGAGTAATATTGAGTGTTTCTAGGTGACTTTTGATGATTTCTAAGTCTCCTTAGGTGCTTCTAGAGTCTGTATACACCTCTGTTTCTAACCAGAGATGCTTTTTAGGGTAAATTTTTTTTTAAGAATGTTCTTCTCATTGCATTTTCAATTTTTTGTTTTGGTATTAGTGCATTAGGTCTCTTTTACCTTAGTGCTTTGTGTGGGTGTTGTTTGAATAGTGCTTGCAGAGTCTGGGGCTGGTAGAGTCATTCTTTTGCTTTATTATCTCATTTTTATTCAAAAAATCCAAAAATATTTTCTTCTTTGCATCATTATGCATCATTGCACTTTGCATTTTGAATGGTACTTGCACTAGGTTTGCTTAGAGAAGTATTACTCAGGATTTCATATAGGAATGATTGCATTTTTCATTTAAAGAAAATTTTGCATTTCACGTAGTAGCATGCTCTACTTTTCATTCGACACAATGCATTTGCATTTATTTTTAGGTGTGCATTTTACTTCATGTTGCGTCATAACACCATTGGTTGCACGTTCATCTACCTTTTTGAGTAATAAGCCAAATAAAATCAACACTTAATTAAAACGGATTACACTATTTTATTTTATAGGGTACACCAACAAGATTAGGTTTTAGGGTCTTGGAATAGTTCATTGTGAGTAAATTCTCCAAGACCACTAAACAACAACATGTATGTGTCTATCTAGGTGAGAGTGTGAAATTCCTTGGTATAATTAGTGTTTCTCAGGATCCTCCTCTTACAAGGGAGTTAAGCACGAGGCAGTGTGAGCGGTTATTGATTGGGATGACCCCTAGTCATAACTGAGTAGAACTAGAGATATTTCTAGGATTGTATTCATATCTGGGGGCTCTTTCGAGAGTTTCGGGCTTTGATACCCTACCCATATGGTTAATCCCACCTACAACTATCTGCCTGAGCATTGATTATATTGAGGTGACCTTAGTTACCTTACCTAGGTTATCGAGGGGGTACTTTGCATGGGTTATTTTGTAGGTGTCCCGGCCAGGTTGGGGTCGGACAGCATAGTCGCTATATACATTGAAGCTGAGGGCCACAATAATTGGTTACAAACCTCAGATTGTTATGTATAGGAGTCTCAAGCCTCTCCTAGGAGAGACATACTTGCTTCATTCGAGAGCTCACATATACTACCCTTGTTTGCTTGTGATTGGCTTTATATTATATAGGTGTATGCTTTGTGCATGCTAGCTTGCATAGGGTTTGTGTAATTAGAATAGTCTTTTTCATTTTTGAGTCAATGTGGATTCAGGTGCGGCACTTCTCCGTTCTTGTTGTTTAGCACGAATTCCACTTTCTACATCTCCTCCTCCTTTGGGAGAGAGAAATAGACAGTCCAGTCCTACTACTTCGCACATTGATTCACACACGATGGGAGATCATGAAGATGAAATTCCTGAGTTGTCTTCTCCACCTCATGAGGTTGGGGAAGAATATCCTACTCCTATATATGATCCTTCACATGATATACCTACACACTCTATGTACGATCCTTCACCTAATATATCTACACACTCTAGGTATGATCCCTCATTCAGAGGTCGCTGGTATTGGATGTCGGGTGACAAGACTCATCATGAAACCATGAGCACTAGTTATGTTAGTTATTTCATGTCTAGTATCCCTGCACATGATCTAACACACCATGCTGAGTTGGATTTTGAACCTAAAAATACGCCTGGGGGCACTCCTATTCCTTTCCATGTGGAGAGATTTGGGAGCACGAGTCACATTGCACCCTCCATCCCGACGGTGGAGGCTACATCACATGTTCATCCTAGAACTGGTGTTAGTAGTCCTATTTGGATACCAGAACTAAGACAAGTGACAATAGGGAATACCACTTACATCACTTCACATGTCCCTTCATCCTCTATTACTATTTCTTTGAATGCTATTCCTCCCCATCATTACATGGTCCTCTGGGCCAGAATGTTGCTACTAGTCATGTTCGTACTACTGCTACTCATGTAGTTGTGTCTCAAAATCAAGTACCTATTGTTATCTTAGGTGGTCATATTCCTTGTTCTGTAACGTCCTATGGTCTATCGCAGGGAGTTCCTCATATTCCTACTTATGGAGTTTCTCATGGGACATCCCATGGGACATCTTATAAAGCTTATCATGGACAATATTATGGACTGCAGTACGCACAGAGTTATTCAAATTATGGGTATGGGTATCAAAAACCTGCTACTCCCCAAATTATTGCTTTGTAGCTCCAAATAGTCAAGGTACACCACATTATGGTGCTTCCATGCCACCCTACATGGGTCAAACAGGAGGAGGACACTATGGTCATGACCATGGTGGTTATGGTAGTCAGTCTTATGTGAACCAAAACTATCATGGAGCGTGGCATCGACTTGCTCAACCTAGGCTCCCTTTCCTCACAACATTAAATTTACCTGACTTGTCAAGATTAACGAATGACCCGGTATCTCATGACCTGGATTGGCTGGCTGTCCCAACCAAGCTTCCCTTGGACATTCCCAAATTCGAGGAAAAACTAGGAGAAGATCCTACTAAACATGTTACTACATTTCACCTTTGGTTCTCTTCTAATTCCTTACATGATGATTCAATCTATTTAAGGTTGTTTCAATGCACCCTCAGCAGGCCTACAACAAAATGGTACATAGAGTTACCTAGGGGGGCATTCGTTTTGTTCGATGACCTGGCTATGAATTTTCTCAATCACTTCCAACTACTAGTGCATTACGACGTTGGTACATAACTCTTGTCAACATTTTGGTAAGACAAAGCCACGCATATTTCAGACCATATCCAATAGTGGCGTAGAAACAAGAGATTGATTAAAGCCTTCATACTGCCAGAGTTTCTCCTCGAGTGGTTCCTTAAATTGTTACTGCCTTATATAGTAAAGGATGTTTCTACATCCAGAGTTCAGAACAAGGAACAAGCGATTTTTAGGGCACAGGAATTGGATTTGATTTATGCTCAATCCGGATTGTTATATGAGATCATTCATAATGCTCTGCATTCTAGTTTCAACCCTAAGGTCAAACCTGGACCACATCCCGATGTCATTGTTGGTTGTACGAGTACTAAACCTGTGGATTCGGTTGTGCAATAGGTGTGTCAATTGTCTATCAACCAATCTACCTTAGGACAATCCATGGCTTCATCTTAACCCACCCAAACAGTGAATGTGCTTTCGGTGCAATCGTCGGACCAGAAGGGTAACTAGCAACCCGGAAGGAATAAGAAAAGGGGTAAAAACAATCGTAACGGTGGGAATAGGAATGAAAATGCCAATTCTAATGACAAGAATGCCTACAATGCTATGGGGGACAACCAGTCTAAACATAAGGTTAATTTTCCTTGCAAGTTGTGTAAGGATGATCACCTCACTCACTTCTGCCCTCATATGGAAGACGCCTCGAGATTCATAGCATAGGGCCTAGCTGTGTTGACCAACCCTTTACCACATAATCAAAACATGAACTCGAGGACCCATGATCAGTCTGGTCGAGATCAAGATTCACTAGAAGCCAGTAGTGGTCATGATTACATCAATATGGTGTGTGCTACTAAGGTTGTGACTTGTGCGAAGGACTATGGTTCGTCACAACCAGACCTTGGAAAGGAACCTGCTCCACCCGGGAGTCCTTTGCATATTGAAAACCCTATGGATAAACTTGAAGTAGCACCTCGCATTCCTAAGGGAGTCCTAAAGCATTCGAGACACAATCCTAATGCTTGAGTCTCCCAAAACTATTCATTTTTCAAGGATTTGGGCCACACTCCTTGTGCGATGTCTACACTTGAAGTAATTTAGAGTTGTCTTTCATAAAGGAAGGATTTGCTTTCTACTCTTGGTGTTAACGATGATAAATCTTCCTCTGTCATAAAATTTGAAACCGTGGGACTACAGCCTCGCTTGCCTTACTATGTGTCTCTCTTGATTCATGTAGAATGTCTTAACATGATCGTCAAGTGCATTGTGATTGATGAAGGTGGTGCTTCTTCCTTGATGTCTTCGTCATGTTGGAAGGGTTTGGGTTCCCCCGAGTTGTCTAAATACACTACCATGTTGACTACTTTTGATGATAGATCATTTCAGTGACATGGAATTCTTCCTTCTCTTAAGGTCCCTTTAGGAGGGAAGACTATCGTGATCGAGGTCGAGGTGGTTGATGCGCCCCTTGACTACAATCTATTACTGAGTAGGCACTGGATGTATAGTATGCAAGCTATAGCTTCTTCTCTATTTCGAGTTGTATGATTTCCATTTAATGGAAATATTTTTTCAATTGATCAGACATCATTGAAAAATCTGAGTGTTACTGCATCATTGGGAGCTTCTATCCTGATTATCGATCATTCTCAGGAAACAACTGGGAGTGTGGGTGTTGGCATGTATCCATCCCTTATGGGAATCTTTAGTTGTCCTGCACCCATTCTTATGATCAGGTCTAGTTCCAGTGAGGCTTCATCTTCATTGATATCGATGTCTTTTCACACTTCCCATATGGAATATCCTTGGATCCTTTCTACACTGAATCCTTCAAGTAATCCTATCGAAACAGACATGCTGTTGCCTGTAGAAATGATAGCATATCAAGCAAATATTGAATGTGTTGTAGAGCCTATTCCTTCCTCTTTGTGAATGGAGGAGGACCAGCCATATGTGCTTCCTGCATGGGCAGTTGATTCTTCTCATGCACATGATTTCCTTGATAGTGTTTTTCCATCAGATGAAGCTATTATTGAGGCCATGTCTGGAGTTAAGCAACCTTAGGAAGAGTTACATCATAGATCTTATTTTCTTCCTGAGCTTGACCATTTGGAGTGTGAAGACTTTGGGGAGATTCTTAGTGAGAGAATTGGTAGTCCCATGGTTCCATTGATCTCTCCTAGTCCGATGGCTGATGGAAACATGGCGAATATATCTCCTACCATCCCTATCAATATCTGTCACAATCCTGGCAAGATTGAGAATGTCTATATTGGGGCAGAATGTTCCCATGCTGATATTCAAGAGTATACTGAGCTGTTCAAAGAGTTTTGTGATGTCTTTTCTTGGTCATACGAGGAAATGCCAGGTATTGAACCTCGCATTGTTGAACATGAAATTAAAACTTATCCGGATGCTAAGCCTGTTTGACAATGCTTACATGTGATGAATCCTAGAAAAGCACCCTTGATTAAGGCTGAGATAGAAAAGTTGTTAAATGATGGTTTTATCTATCTCGTTCCCTTGATGGAGTGGGTTTCAAACCCCGTTCCGGTTGATGAGAAGCAGGGAGCAATCTACATATGCACTGATTTCTGGGACTTGAATCATTCCTAACCTAAGGATAATTTTCCCATACCATTTATTGATCAAATTTTGGATGAGTGTGTGGGAAGTGAGGTATTTTCCTTTATGGACGGATTTTTTGGATACAATCAGATCCAGATCAAACCCAAGGACCAACATAAAACTGTATTTATTTGTCATTGGGGTACCTTTTCATATCGAAAGATGCCTTTCATCCTTAAAAACACTGGAGCCACATTTCAGTGGGCTAAGAGCTTGATTTTCCATGATCTCAAATCGATTATTGAAGTCCTTTTCAATGACCTTGCTCCTCATTCTCATCAGAGGATGCGTCATTCCTACCATTTGAGATTAGTGTTTGAAAGATGTCGCCATTATTTGGTTAGGTTAAATAATCATAAACACATCTTTTGTGTGAAGTCTGGTTGCTTATTAGGGTTCATTGTCTCTAGGGAGGGTATAAGAGTCGATCTATTAAAGGTTGAGGTAGTACTTCAATTGTCTCCCCCGAGAAACATTAGAGATCTTCAATGTTTGCAAGGCATGGCAAATTTCCTACGGAGATTCATGGTTAATTTTGTCAATTTGACTAGAGGCTTTATGCGTCTTTTGAAGAATGACACCACCTTTTGCTGGGATGAGTGAGCCCAAGAGTCCTTTGATGCACTTAAACAAGCCTTAGCATTGGTCCCCATGATTAGTCCACTCGACTATAGCCGTGACTTTTTGCTTTATGTGGCCATGTGCATGGAGACGATTGGTATGGTTTTGGTTCAAGAGGATGAGAAGCTCCATGAGCATGTCGTATATTATTTGAGTGGAAACCTTGTAGATGTGGAGATCCGTTATTCCCATGTGGAGAAACTTGCCTTAGCTACTATTCATGCGGTTCAAATTTTGAGACACTATATTCTCCTTCACCAGACCTTGGTGGTTGCCCATGTCAATCCATTTCAGTTTGTCCTCACTAGAAGGATGATCGAGGGAAAGTATAATAAGTGGATTGTCATCTTGTAAGAATTCAATCTCTAGTTTGTTTCATCAAAATCGAAAAAATCATTGATTTTTGCGAAGCTTATATCTAATTTCCCAAGCGAGGAGGAGGAGGATGTTTGTGAAGATTCGTTTGTCGATGAGCACATTTTCCTGATCTCAACTTTGGATCCATGGTATGGGGATATCATCATATATTTACAAACATTGAAGGTCCCTACTCACCTTTCATGGGATGAATGATGATGGTTACGTCACGTATCCAAGAACTACCTTATAGTAGATAACACATTGTATCGTCATGTGATAGATTCCATTTTACATCATTGTTTAAATCATGAGGAGGCTTAGCTTGTGCTGAATGATTTCCATGGGGGGGCATGTGGTGGTCATTTATCTAGGCTTTCTACAGCCCAAAAACTCTTGAGAGCAAGTTATTTCTGGTCGTCGATCTTTAAAGATTGTGTCAATGAGGTTAAGAAGTGCCACCCTTGCTAGGTGTTTGCACACAATATATGCTCACATCTTTCCCTGTTACATACGATTATCACCGCTGGTCCCTTCACTAAGTGGGGGCTTGATTTCATGGATTGCAACCTAGATTCAGCTAGGGGGAATCATCATATTATAGTTGTTATTGACTATTTCATGAAAAGGTCTGAGCTTATACCCACAGTTAAATCCGGCAGTGAGACAGCCGCACATTTCGTATTCAACCATATCATTACTCAATTCAGTATTCTGAAGGAGCTTGTCACTAACCATGGTGGGCACTTTCATAATCGAATGATGGAAGAGTTGGCCTCGAAATTAGGGTATAAGCAAGAGCATTCCTCTTCTTATTACCCTCAAATGAATGGGCAAGTTGAAGTAGTAAACAAATCACTTAAGTCCATTCTCCAGCAAACCATCGCACAAAGCAAGACCAACTGGCATATCATGTTATATCTTGCTTTGTGGGCTTATAGAACCACGGTTAAGACTACCACCAATTTTTCTCCATATTAGCTTGTACATGGAGTGGATTCTTTCTTTCCGATTGAATGTGAAATCCCTTCATTGAAGCTAGCCATAGAGCTCTTACTAGACACTTCCCCATTGGAGGAACGTTTGGTCCACTTAGAGCAGCTTGATGAGTAGCGCCGAGATGCCTTAGTGGCTCTAGAAGTAAATAAGTGTCGCGTTAAGGTCTAGTATGATAAGTATGTCCATTCGAGGAAGTTTAGTGAAGGATATTTGATCCTTTTGTGGGACCAAGCTAAGGAACCCTTGGGGGCAGGAAAGTTTAACCCCATGTGGCATGGTCCTTGCGTTGTCAAATGTGTGTTAGAGAAGGGTTCCTATGAGCTAGTAGATTACAAGGGGACAAACTTTACGGAGCCTAGAAATGGGCTCCCTCTTAAAAAGTACTATGCATGATCCTTAGCTAAGGATGATTATTGTATATTATTGTACAGTATTTTCATAGTTAAGTTTTTCTTATGGTGATCAGGTTTGTTGATTAGCTTTCATTTCTTATGGAAGATGTCAATAGAGTCTTCCATCTATATAGGATTCACTAATGGTGCTAGCCCTCACACTCAACACTCAGCCTCTGCTGCTTGGGTGATTTATACTCCTACAGGTTAGGTATTGTCTTCAGAAGGTGTATGTTTACGACCCTCTTCAAACAATGTTGCTGAATATAGTGTCGTTATCGAGCTTCTATGAGATGCCATTTCGCATTGTGTTCTCTCTCTTGAGGTACGTCTTGATTTGTAGTTAATAGTGTCATAGTTGAATGGCTTATATCATGTTAGGGAACCAACATTATTATGAATATTCTTACGTGTGAGATTGTTAGAATGACAATTTGACAACATAAAATACATACATGTTCCAAGAATTTATAATCAAGTTCCTAACTCATATGCTAACTATGTGTTAGATTGGCATTTGTTTCACAGACCATAAGCTCAGCACAAACATACATTTTTACACATGTAAATAAATAAAATCGATCATCATAAAAAATTTCCATTAAACATCCAAAATGTGACAATACATAAGTGTCATAATACAAAAATGGGGCTTCCGAGCCACCAAAATATAATACACGGTAGTAAAAAATGTGTCACTCCTAGGTATCTAAGCCTAGGGAGGAGGAGGGGGGTTCTGATCATGGAAAGTCACCATGGGTCTAGCTAGCTGTTGAAACAACCACACCCATGCTCATGGTACACCCACCACTTGGTGCTGCATGGCCTGAGGAAAGTCCTCAACTTGTGCCATGGGTACCTTATGTGTTAGCCACACAAAGTTTGTGTGGATGCTTTGGAGTGTCCGCTCCACATCCACACCCATAATGTCATCTCCTCTTCCCCTCCATATATGACAAGGGAAACTGTCAGGTCACTGTGGTCCTACATCTGCATACATATCACAAATTGTCATTATGTGTCGTCATGCAAAAACATGTCTTTAGGTTCCACATATCAAAAAACACAAAAAAATTAAATAATTCAAAAAACATAAAAAGAGGGTTGGGATTCGTTACTAATATCACTGTATGTTGATCCTAGTGGTAAGGGCATGTCGGGATCTCCCTGAAAATTTATCCCCGCATAGGGGTAATCATCAATGGAAACTATCTGTTGCTGCCACCTGTTGAGGCATGGAAATTTGCAGGTAACAATAGTAAGGGATTCTCCCCAGTCAACATTCCCAACTTGCCCGTGACTATTTGGTATAGGGAATCCACCCGGTTTGTGGTCCGGCTACTGTAGGTCAAAGTAACAAAAACAAAGGTTTTACCGGTTGCGGCCCAGTCCACCGTGTATTTTTGTATTTTTTTATTTAAGTATGATATGAACATGCCTAATTAACCATACAGGGTGATAAGGATGTAAGGGGCAGTCACAACGTGATGCACAGGTTCTTACCTCTTGTCTTAGCACTCACAAGCATCTCAATCACATATGCAGTAATGAAATAAAAATAACTATCTATCTATCTATCCCCGGTGAGCAAATTGTAACTTAATTATGAGTAATGTGTATTGTGCATGCAAAAAAAAAGTAGTTCTTCTTACAATATCAATTTTCATGTCTAACTGAGAAAAATCCCCCTTTGCTCCTTCTAAGACTTCTACATTTATACAAAAAGGGCAAGATTGTTGGGCTTCCCAAAGCAACCTTTGGGCTTCCCAACTCTTCACCTCCAATGTTTCACTTTTCTCAAATGTTTTTACAAAATCGTTACAAATTACAAAAAGTGATCAATCCTTTATGAGGAGGGTCCCACTTGGGTGTCTAGAAACTTCTTCCACGCCAAAGCTTCAGAGGTGATGCCTTCAAAGGCACAAGGTTCCAAAAACTGAATGTTGATCTCAAATTTCGCAGCCTAGTTCTTTATAGCCTCAATTCTGGCTGTGCTCAACTGAAGCTGATCCTCCAAAAGCTGCACATTGGTGGCTGAATGATCTACTTCTTTCTTTAAGATCTGATCATCCAGGGCTTTAATATGTTGTACTTTCACTTCTTCCTCCTGAAATCTCTTCTGCAACATCTCCACAAATGAGTTGTGGTCCGGGAAAACATCAAGCCTCTGTTCGGCCTCTATTTGGAACCGATTGTAGGTAATAAGGAGCCTTCTAAAAAACTTTGTGCATGCTCCTTTCATATTTTTAATGGCTTTCTTGAAATCCTCTGTGGTATTTATAGCAAATTCTAGTAAGTCATAATCCCACTTGAGGGCCTGTTGATCCTTTGATGGCAGTTCTGCTGGAGTTTCTTCATTGTTTTCCAGCCTTTCCATCCTCGCAGTCAGGACTTCAAGGACGTCTTGAGATCTATCAGTGAAATAAGAGGAGGTCTCCAGGATTTCCTCCAATCGGGCATCTATCTGCAGCACTTTGCACCTTTCCTCTTCTATGGTAGTCTATAGTTGCAACATCTTGGCCTTTTGGGCCAGCACATGCTCCTTGAAGGGTTGTAGATTGACCTGCTGCTCTCTTGCTACATTTAGAGCATTTGTTAGAGAAGTGACCTGCTCTTGAAGCTTCTTTTCCTGTTCTCTAGCGTGCATCTCACTGGCCTCCAAGATGATCTTTTGCTGCTCTAAATATTCTACCTTTCCCAGCAGCTGTTCCTTTTTCATCTTTAGCTCTTGATATTCTTTTTGCACTTTCTCCAGGCATCCTTATGCAGTTTCACTAGCTTGTTTCTTTGCTTGGAGGAGCTGCAGTTCATCCTTTGAAGATCTTATTTATTTTTTCATGTCTTCATATTTCTTTTTTAGCCTATTGCTTTCCTCTCTCTCTTTCCTCAATGTGTCTTTCAATTGAGCAGAGGACTTCTTGGATTGCTCCAAGTCTATCATAATATTGTCCACATTATCTTCTGAAGCTTGAATTAGTGCAGCTTTGGCTTTAATGGTGAATCTTGGAACCTGGTCCATTGCAAATACAACGGGTGTATCTGTTATCATTTTCCCAGGTAGACCTTCTGTTTCAATCTTCCTTTCTATTCTCTTCACTATCCTCTTTGTCGCCCTGTCATAGAAAACAGTATTGAAATCAGGGATCTCTTCCCCTTTTTTCTGTACAAAGGGGACCAGCTTCAGTGTAGGCACCACAGATTGTCCAGATGTGCTGGAAATAGGTACTTCTGGGTCCTGAATCTTAGGGTTCTCCATGTCCTGGGTCTGCCCTCTAGCTGTGTCAGAGGCTAACTATTGTGTCTGTGTCTGTGTCAGCTTCAGCCTCTCTGCCTCTTGTTTCTGTAGCTCTTCATCAAGCTTATTTTTCTTTTCTTCTTCTTCATTTCTACTATCTTCCTCTGCTTTTCTAGCTGCCTCTTGCGCAACTTTTCTTTTCTCTTCTTCTTCTCCCTGCAGCCACCCTGCAGCTTCTTATGCCAACCTTTGGGCTTCCTCATTTCTTCTTTTGGATTCTTCCTCAGCTTTTGCTTGTTCATCTCCCTTCCCACCTTTGGTGGTGATATTATTCTTAAACCTTTTGCTCAATGCTGTTATGTTTAATTCACTTTGGAAGATAGATTCTACCCTATCCCAATGGTGGGTGTATTCAAAATGTACATTGCTTTCTTTACAATGCTCAACTACTTTATTTTGGGAATCACTTCTATGGAAAGGCATCCCGCCAAAATGAAACCTTTCCAACTCTTCTACAAATTCATCAGCTTTCTTCATTCTGGTGAACCTGTAAATTCCTAACTTGAAGGGCAAAGGAGGATAGGCAGCCTTCTTGTGCTCAAATAGGAAGCTCCCTATGCCATCCAAGAAGACTTGCCTAACAACCTCCTTGTGAATGATGTAGTCAGTGGCGTATTTGGGCAGCATGGAGGGTGCTCTTTATCCTCCAAACATCCTGAAGTAAAGGCCATCCTCAGTCAGATAGTAGTCTGCATATTCTTCCATTAC
Source organism: Pseudotsuga menziesii (assembly GCA_001517045.1). NCBI lineage: Eukaryota > Viridiplantae > Streptophyta > Pinopsida > Pinales > Pinaceae > Pseudotsuga > Pseudotsuga menziesii. The sequence goes on from LPNX010811547.1 coordinate 176,762, forward strand.
TTGCAACGCCTCCTCTGACATGCAATCACACTCTTTCAAGAAAATGAGCGTATACAGTGGCATGATTAAGTGTTCACAGACTTCTCGATAATGGTTGTGGTACTTTTGCACCCACAGTGGTTTATATGTAGAATAGACAGGCATTCTTTCCCTATCCCAGATGCACTTGAGGCCGAGGAAAGGTTGATTGCACAATATACAATCGACAAGTATGGAACTCATATAGACTTCAGACCTTTTTTGGGATACTCCACCCAAGGCTGAGGCCAAGCAGGCAGAGAGACTGTTTGATACAATATTGGCCCAGTTGAAAATAGTCCCCTGGGTTGCAACATAAAAAATTATTAGCATCCATTCCAATTTGGAGAACCTGCAATGAGCTCTTCCAAAAATACTATTGAGCATTAAAGCTATGAACCTGTATGGGGCCCTTAAGCTTGCTGTATGATACTCTCCTGTAGCCCTGGTTCTGAAATGCTTTCCTGATAGTAGCATTCTTTTAAGGGTTTCTACAAGATCCATTCTAATGTTATTCAACCAATCATCAGACAAAAATATTTGCGCTTCTGGCAGGTGGTAGGACAGAGCTACATATCCTGGGCTATATGCAGCATAACCCTATTTTTCAACATTCTCCAGGATCATCGTTGTTACATCTGCTCGGGGTAGAATCCAAACAATTACTTCAAAGCATGGGAAAAGCTCTGGTCTGGTGGAAATATTCATCAGTGAAGATCTCTCGATATTGGCATATATGCCCTCTTCTTCCAGGCCCATTTCCGGCACCTCCCGACATGTGATCAGCCTGTAAATCTCTCCCCATTGGTACTCGGGCTCCACACCAGATATACACTTGGTGTATTTGTATATGTATTCTATTTTGGTAATGACTTCTACTTCGGGCTCCTCCTCGACCACAGGGGCCTTCTTCTTTTTCCTTTTTGACATTGTGAGTTCTTCCTGCCATAAAATTGTAACATTAAGCCATTTCTGGCTGAGTGACAAACTTGGAGACAACAATGTGCAGTGTGTCATTTCTTCTATATTTAACATGATGAAATTAGCTAACTAAGACAAATACATGCAAATCTAACACTGCTGTATGATACCAAAATAATTCTATCAACAAAATTCGAGGCGGAAAATAAATCTACATAATCATGAAACAAACTTTGGCTCTCTGCGGGGGCCATGGTCGTCACGCTGCGCGGGAAGGACAAGGGGAAAACTATGCAAGTTTTTTCAATGGCGTGTCTTTATGAAACAAACTACTATCTATGCAACTGTGGTTAACAAAACTGTATACAGTGAAAAATCCCTCCACCGGCTCGGGTTCAAAACCTACTAATCAGACTGCATGAACAGCGTGTCGATGTGCAGCTTTGGTTTCTGAAGGGTACGGGCCACAAGAAAGGAAGGAAATCATTCCACAACCCACAGGAAGGCCAAGAAAACCTTCCCCCACTAAACATCATCACACAGGGAAGATTGGTGCAGACGGCGTAACAACCGTCTGCACCAAGCCCTCATTCATTAAGCGCAAGGTCACAAACAAAAAAAGGCCGCGGGAAAAATACTACTCTGCGAGTCAAAACGCCCTCCCCCTGTGGAAAGTTACACTACAAAACCTCAATATATAGGCGTAAGACTAACGGGCCAATGGAAAATGGCCATAGAACAACCCTAACTGTAGGAATATCAACAAAACACTTCTAACAGAACGGGGAAAGGAAAATACGAGCCTACCTGGCAATGCAATGTGATCGATGGGAAGAAAGGTGGTCAATCTCCCACAGTTGAGCCACCTGGATGCAGGTACCGACAACAGGGTCCTTCGCTAGCTCGAGAGAACGACATCGTGATAATGACAGTTCACTATAGATGGAATGGCAACATTCCAAATAGAATGATAAAAACCCATCCCCATACATACATATATGGACAACGACCATAAGAGGATGGCTAATGAATAAAATATCAGACAGTGGAGGGACAATGAATCGAAGGTTGAAAGCATAATCCCTTCCACAACGTTGGGTGGCCAAACCACAAATCCATTCACGGGGATAACCGAGAGACACCCAATAATGCGTCAGAGCTTTAAGACATCGAAGCGAAAAGCGGAACGGGAGCTGCAATGGTGGATATACAAAGGACAAGTCATCCCTCCATAAGACCCGAATTGGAAGAGTGAACGACTAAAGATCGGAAGGGTTATCACTTCTTTCATCCGCAACGGAAGGAACGTAAAGGACGCAACCTTCCGCAACGTCGGGTTTTAAAACGACTCAACGGCCGGAAGGATAGAGCTTTCCACAACCGTAACAGTAGAAACCCCATAACTCAAGGATCGATTAACAACGTGGGGTCCGAACTTCAAACAATAATTGGGAGAGCTAGCAGTTTTTCGTCTGCAACTGCGGAGGCAAAATTAATAAAGGTTCTGATGCAAAACCAAAAAGCAGTCGATGTGAAAACCAACGTATCAAAAAGAAAATCGAAGTCAAGAATCGTTATTTCTTTGCAACGGCGGGAGAACCAACCAAATAAACTTCTGATTCAAGCATGCTGAGAACGCATTTAAAAGCAACGATAAAGTTTGACCAAACCGTGGATTGTTTCAAGTGTTAGAGGAAAATATAAAACAAATGGTAGATCAATCCAAGCATTAGAAATATTTCTAGAAAATCATTAGATCAAATCAAAGAAGAAAACCAAACTAATCCAAGCAAAGGAGGGTCCTGAAATTTTTTGGAATTTTGGGAAATTGTTGCAGCTGCAACAATTGGCGACTACCTGGTGAACCCTAGATTTCTGACTTAACTCCTTCCCAATAAAAGACTGTCTAGCTCAAAATTGAAATATTCTAGATGTTTGTATTCCTAAGTTGGCCAGCTCATACATTTAACTCATTGAGAAACAGTTCATTGGGGAAAAGGTAACATCAGAAATATTTGCAAGTATGAATAACTCTTTCGAGGCCAAATAAGTGAGATTTATTTTACCCTTGTCCTTGGGTAGTTTCCATCTTGGAAACCACAGGATTGTAACAGATAGTAAACAGCATTATCCTTTTGTTCCTCATTCCCATGCCAACTACACTTTTGTGCCCTTTTGAACTTTAGTTCTTGTGAGTCCTCCATTTTCCTTTCTTTCTAAATTTTATTCAGGCTCCTCTATCCATAGTTTCCTTTTGTGTGAGAGAAGAATTGGCTTTTCATCTCACGGACGAAGAGGAACTTTTGGCAATTTGAGATTCATGCTTTTGATATTTTTCTTTGATGTGCATTGTTTCTTTCAGGAGTTTTGACTCTTGATAGCTTTTAGCTTTTCTGAAATCATGGCATGGGATCATTTATATATGATATACTGTTTGCCTTGCTTCCTTTCCATGGGTCTTTTGCTGTCACCCCCTTGGACATTTTAGATGTGAAATGGATGGAGCCTCGAAATAGTATTCCAGACCCGTTACTTCTGATTTATTTACAGGGGTTAAGTAGAACTTCAATGAATGCAGGGCCAATTAGGAACACTGCTACTAGAAGACATTCTATGTTTCAAAGCACAGTCTTTTGCTCAAGATTTCAGTTAATTAAGAACCCTGATGTTTCCATTGCAACCAAAGTTTGCCTCTTTATTCAAAAATAAAAAGAACTAGTAAGAAAGCATTTAAATCAAAAGAAAACAACATTAAATCAAATAATAAAAAAGAAAACAACATCAAAGCATTAAAGAAAAACAACATTATTTATGTACAAGGCAAAAAAGAAAAGAAAAGAAAATGTGGGCCTGCCCTTAAAAATCTTCAATCCAACGAGTTAAAGGGCTAGGCTACAGTGTAGGTTGAAAATCTATCCATGGTCTAAGTGTACCATTTTTGAAATTGAGACCATGTCTATTAGTCTACCGTCATCCTTTTCAGCCTGAGGAAGTTGAAGGAGCTTAGGCTGAGTGTCAATTGTAGAACTAGCCTTTCTTGAGGTATGATGTCTTAGCTTAAGCTCAGTCAGATAATTTCCCAGGACAGAGTTACCAGGTTCACTACTTTCTCCCAGCTTAGTGACAGTGTGCTACATGTAGGGTTCTCTCAAAATTTTAATCCAATTAAGGGTACCCTTAAGAGGAAACCATAAATGAGACCAGTCTGAAGCAAAATAACCTTTTAATATAGCATACTAATCTCAGTTGAGAATAAGCCCATATCCACCTGGTATGTCAGCCACCATAATGTCAATAAATTGGCATATTTTGTTATTTGGAGAAAAGCAAATGAGGACATTTTTTATCTCCCCTACTACTTTGACACCTGTGCTATATAATTGCGTTACTTCCCAAGGTGATAAGGATGAAGGGGCAGTCACAACGTGATGTGTAGGTTCTTACCTCTCGTCTTAGCACTCACAAGCATCTCAATCACATATGCAGTAATGAAATAAAACTAACTATCTATCTATCTATCCTCGGGGAGCAAACTGTAACTTAATTATGAGTAATGTGTATTGTGCATGCATTATAAAGAGAAATTACAGGTAGCTGATGTTTATTTCTACAACACATGAACGATTAAAGATATTTCAACAATTAGATAGCGAATTGTTTTATGAGAAACATACATTACTCACGGTGGTAATTCCACAAAATAGACCAGAAATCATTTAAACAAGAACATAGGTTCTAAGAGTTAGAACGATCTCATGGTTAATGGACAAAAGCTGGAAAAACAAAATAGTTCATCTTTCTGCCATCCACAGCATAACATTTGAAAGTGCCACCAATATTTCTCCAACAAGCAAACAATTACTCTTTATTGCAAAAAAAAGTAGTTCTTCTTACAATATCGCTTTTCATGTCTAACTGGGAAAAAGCCCCTTTTCCTCCTTCTAATCCTTCTACATTTATACAAAAAGGGTGAGATTGTTGGGCTGCCCAAAGCAACCTTTGGGCTTCCCAACTCTTCACCTCCAATGTTTCACTTTTCTCAAATGTTTTTACAAAATTGTTACAAATTACAAAAAGAGATCAATCCTTTATGAGGAGGGTCCCACTTGGGTGTCTAGAAACTTCTTCCATGCCAAAGCTTCAGAGCCGATGCCTTCAAAGGCACAGGTTCCAGAAACTGAATGTTGATCTCAAATTTCGTATCCTAGTTCTTTATAGCCTCAATTCTGGCAGTGCTCAACCGAAGCTGATCCTCCAAAAGCTACACACTGATGGCTGAATGATCTACTTCTTTCTTTAAGATCTAATCATCCAGGGCTTTAATATGCTGCACTTTCACTTCTTCCTCCTAATATCTCTTCTGCAACATCTCCACAAATGAGTTGTGGCCTGGGAAAACATCAAGCCTCTGTTTGGCCTCTGTTTGGCACCAATTGTAGGTAATAAGGAGCCTTCTAAAAAACTCTGTGCATGCTCCTTTCTTCTTTTTAACGGCTTTCTTGAAATCCTCTGTGGTATTTATAGCAAATTCTAGTAAGTCATAATCCCGCTTGAGGGCCTGTTGATCCTTTGATGGCAGTTCTGTTGGAGTTTCTTCATTGTTTTCCAGCCATTCCATCCTCGCAGTCAGGACTTCAAGGACGTCTTGAGATCTATCAGTGAAATAAGAGGAGGTCTCCATGATTTCCTCCAATCGACCATCTATCTACAACAATTTGCACCTTTCCTCTTCTATGGCAATCTGTAGTTGCAGCATCTTGGCCTTTTGGGCCAGCACATGCTCCTTGAAGGGTTGTAGATTGACCTGCTTCTCTCTTGCTACATTTAGAGCATTTGTTAGAGAAGTGACCTGCTCTTGAAGCTTCTTTTCCTATTCTCTGGTTTGCATCTCACTGGCCTCCAAGATGATCTTTTGCTGTTCTAAACCTTCTACCTTTCCCAACAGCTATTCCTTTTCCATCTTTAGCTATTGATATTCTTTCTGCACTTTCTCCAGGAATCCTTGTGCAGTTTCACTAGCTTGTTTCTCTTCTTGGAGGAACTGCAGTTCTTCCTTTGAAGATCTTATTTCTTTTTTCATGTCTTCATATTTCCTTTTTATCCTATTGATTTCCTCTCTCTCTTTCCTCAATGTGTCTTTCAATTGAGCAGAGGACTTCTTGGATTGCTCCAAGTCTGTCATAATCTTGTCCACAATATATTCTGAAGCTTGAATTAGGGAAGCTCCGGCTCTAATGGTGAATCTTGGATCTTGGTCTGTTCCGAATACAACGGGTGTATCCATTATCATTTTCCCAGGTAGACCTTCCATTTCAATCTTCCTTTCTGTTCTCTTCACTATCCTCTTTTTCACCCTGTCATAGAAAACAGTATTGAAATTAGGGATCTCTTCCCCTTTTTTCTGTACAAAGGGGACCAGCTTCAGTGTAGGCACCATAGATTGTCCAGATGTGCTGGCAATAGGTACTTCTGGGTCTTGAATCTCGGGGTTCTCCATGTCTTGGGTCTGCCCTCCAGCTGTGTCAGAGGCTGACTGTTTTGTCTGTGTCTGTGTCAGCTTTATCCTCTCTACCTCTTGTTTCTGTAGCTCTTCATTAAGCTTCTTTTTCTTTTCTTCTTCTTCATTTTTGCTATCTTCCCCTACATTTCTAGCTTCCTCATGCGCAGCTTTTCTTTTCTCTTCTTCTTCTCCCTGTATCCACCCTGCAGCTTCTTGTGCCAACCTTTGGGCTTCCTCATTTCTTCTTTTGGCTTCTTCCTCAGCTTTTTCTTGTTCATATCCCTTCTCACCTTTGGTGGTGATATTCTTCTTAAACCTTCTCCTCAATGCTATTATGTTTAATGCACTTCGGAAGATAGATTCTTCCCTATCCCAATGGTGGGTGTATTCAAAATGTACATTGTTTTGTTTACAATGCGCAGCTACTTCATTTCGTGAGTCACTTCTATGGAAAGGAATCTCGCCAAAATGAAATCTTTCCAACTCTTCTACAAATTCATCAGCTTTCCTCACTCTGGTGAACCTGTAACTTCCTAACTTGAAGGGAAAAGGAGGATAGGCAGCCTTCTTGTGCTCAAATAGGAAGTTCCATATGCCATCCAAGAAGACTTGCCTAACAACCTCCTTGTGAATGATGTAGTCAGTGGTGTATTTGGGTAGCAGGGAGGGTGCTCTTGATCCTCCAAACATCCTGAAGTAAAGGCCATCCTCAGTCAGATAGTAGTCTGCATATTCTTCCATTACTTGGAGCACCTCCTCTGACATGCAATCACACTCTTTCAAGAAAATGAGCGTATACAGTGGCATGATGAAGTGTTCACAGACTTCTCGATAATGACTGTGGTACTTGTGTGCCCAAAATGGTTTATATGCAGAATAGACAGGCAGTCTTTCCCTATCCCAGATGCACCTGAGGCCAGGGAAAGGCTGATTTCCCAATATACAATCGACAAGTATGGAACTCATATAGAATTTAGACCTTTTTTGGGATACTCCACCCAAGGCTGAGGCTAAGCAGGCAGAGAGACTATTTGATACAATATTGGCCGAGTTGAAAATAGTCCCCTGGGTTGCAACATAAAAAATGATTGGCATCCATTCCAATTTGAAGAACCTGCCATGAGCTCTTCCAAAAATCCTGTTGAGCATTAAAGCTATGAACCTGTATGGGGCCCTTAAACTTGTTGTATCATACTCTCTTGTTGCCCTGGTTCTGAAACACTTTCCTGATAGCAGCATCCTTTTAAGGGTTTGTACAAGATCCATTCTAATGTTATTCAACCAATCATTAGACAGAAATATTTGTGCTTCTGGCAGGTGGTAGGCTAGAGCTACATATCCTGGGCTATATGCAGTATAGCCCTGTTTTTGAACATTCTCTAGGATCATCGTTGTTACATCTGCTCAAGGAATAATCCAACCAATTACTTCAGAGCATGGGAAAAGCTCTGGTCTGGTGGAAATCTTCATCAGTGAAGATCTCTCGATATTGGCATATATGCCCTCTTCTTCCAGGCCCATATCCGGCACCTCCCGGCGTGTGATCAGCATGTAAATATCTCCCCATTAGTACTCGGGCTCCACACCAGATATACACTTGGTGTCTTCGTATATGTATTCTGTTTTGGTAATGAATTCCACTTCGAGCTCCTCCTCGACCACAGGGGCCTTCTTATTTTGCCTTTTTGACATTGTGAGTTCTTCCTGCCATAAAATTGTAACATTAAGCCATTTTCGACCGAGTGACAAACTTGGAGACAACAATGTGCAGTGTGTCATTTCTTCTATATTTAACATGATAAAATTAGATAACTAAGACAAATACGTGTAAATCTAACACTGCTGTGTGATACCAAAATAATTCTATCAACGAAATTCGAGGCGGAAAATAAATCTAAATTATCATGAAAAAAACTTCGGCTCTCTGTAGGTGTCATGGTCGTCCCGCTGCGTGGGAAGGACAAGGGAAAAACTATGCAAGCTTTTTCAATGGTGCATATTTAGGAAACAAACTACTCTCTATGCAAGTGTGGTTAACAAAACTGTATGCAGTGAAAAATCCCTCCACCGGCTCGGGTTCAAAACCTACTGTGAATCGGAATACGTGAACAGCGTGTTGAAGTGCGGCTTTGGTTTCTGAAGGGTATGGGCCACAAGAAAGGAAGGAAATAATTCCAAAACCCACAGGAAGGCCAAGAAAACCTTCCCACACTAAAAATCATCACACAGGGCATCTTGGTGCAGACGGCGTAACGGCTGTCTGCACCAAGCCCTCATTCATTAAGCGCAGGGTCACAGACAAAAAAGGCCACGGGCAAAATACTACTCTGTGGGTCAAAACAACCTCCCCCTGTGGAAAGTTACACCACAAACCCTCAATTTTAATGTGTAATACTAACGGGCCAAGGGAAAATGGCCATAGAACAACCCTAACCATAGGAATATCAACAAAACACTTCGAACAGAATGGGGAAAGGCCAATACGAGCCTACTTGGAAATGCAACGTGATCAATGGGAAGAAAGGTAGTCAATCTCCCACAATTGAGCCACCTGGACGTGGGTACCGACAACGGGGTCCTTCGCTAGCTCGAGAGAATGACAGCGCGATAACGACAGTTCACTACAGACGGAACGACAACAGTTCAAATAGAATGATAAAAACCCATCCCCATACATATATATATGGACAACGACCACAAGTGAATGGCTAATGACTAAAAGATCAAACAGCGGAGGGACAATGAATTGGAGGTCAAAAGCATAATCCCTTCCGCAAAGTCGAGTGGCCAAACCACAAATCCATCTGCGGGGATAACCAGGAGACACCCAATAACGCGTCGGAGCTTTAAGACATCAGAGCGGAAAGCAGAACGGGAGCCGCAAGGACGGATATACAAAGGACAAGTCATCCCGCCATAAGACCTGAATCGAAAGAGTGAACGACTAAATATCAAAAGGGTTATCGCTTCTTTCATCCGCAACGACAGGAACGTAAAGGACGCAACCTTCCACAATGTCGGGTTTTAAAATGACTCAACGGCCGGAAGGATAGAGCTTTCCACAGCCGTAACGGCGGAAACCCAATAACTCAAGGATCGATTAACAACGCGGGGTCCGAACTTCAAACAATAATCGGGAGAGCTAGCAGTTTGTCATCCGCAACTGCGGAGGCAGAAGTAATAAAGGTTCCGATGCAAAACCAAAAAGTAGCCAATGTGAAAACCAACATATCAGAAATAAAATCGAAGTCAAGACTCGTTATTTCTCTGCAACGGTGGGAGAACCAATGAAATAAACTTCCGATTCAAGCATGCTGAAAATGCATTTAAAATCAATGATAAAGTTTGACCAAATCGTGGATTGTTTCAAGCATTAGAGGAAAATCTAAAACAAATGGTAGATCAATCCAAGCATTAGAAATCTTTCTAGAAAATCATTAGATCAAATCAAAGAAGAAAACCAAACTAATCCAAGCAAAGGAGGGTCCTGAAATTTTTTGGAATTTTGGGAAATTGTTGCAGCTGCAACACCACCATGGAAACAAATTAGTTGGGTAGGGGTTAGACACCCTACTTGCACCTAGTCTGCACATCGCATCTACCCAACATCATTGGGCCGGATCTCGAACCCCATGAGGAGGAACGTTAACTTTAGGGATCGAAGAATAACATGCTTAGTATATTGCTGAAATTGAAGTTTCATACCCTGCCCATATTGCAGTACCTAAGCTGTTTCTTCATGTTACTCAATAGTGCATTACTCCAATCGTAAACTATGGGTGTCATGCACTCCACTGCATAGAACATCAAGGGCCACCAGGCCTGGTGGAGTGAGGCTAGCCTTGCTATCCTGCTGAGTGTCGGTAGTATGGCCTTCAGGCCTAGTGCTTGTATGGAGTTTGTTGGGATCTGACTCCCAATTTTCTCTATGTCTGGATAATAGTATATAGCAATACACTCATCAATGGTGAGGCAACCTCCGGGCCCGCGAGAACGTAGCTTCACCAATTTCCCTCGTCAGGACAATCCTATAATGAAGTATATGTCCTCCACCTCTATAGTGAGGGACATCCTATTGATATGGAATGACTCTAAGTCAGGATCCTAGTAGTCTACTAGCATCTACAACAGTCTTGGTTTGGCCCTTAAGCCCCCAAGACACCAAAACTTGTATAGCCCACATGCACAAAGAGCTTTTTGAGCCATTAGATCGCTCCGTACAGCCTCTTCTACATCCTCATGTTCTCTCTCCCTCCATTCTAGAACCATCCTGCACATTTACATTGAGTTTTGGTCATTATTTGTCTTAAAAAACATTAAACACGGCTGCATACACGACTGTTTGTAAAATAGTTGCGCATGTATGCGGCTTGGTCCATTTTTCTGTGTATAGCCAGCCCTATATGCGAAAAAATCCTTGATTTCTGTGTGGGCCGAAGCGACTATATTAGAATGGCCTAGAAATTGATTTTTACCATGGAAATTCAAAAAATTTACATGAAAATGGAAGAGCAGGGCATAGGAAGTTACTTGGAAAAAACGGTGTCATATTTTGCCGGACAAAACTCCCAGAATTCACGTTTGAAGTTCTGAGGTCAATTGGGTAAAAATTTCAAATGATATATAATGTTTTCAATTTTTTACTATTTATAGAAAATTTTGAAAATTTTGAAAATTTTTACCCCCTTTTCTATAGTTTTGAACCGTTTCTGACCCTTTTGGACTGTTTTTTACTCATATGATGATGTAGGAGACTGTTTTGAGCGTTGTTTCGACCATTGTTTTGACCCATTCATGCCGATCTCAGGTATGATGTTTAAACTAGCATATTGGTTAGATTTCACCTCCGTTTTCATTTTGCATGACCTTATGACCATTTCATTATAACCTTAGGTATGAACCCATTCTATCCTGTCACCAAACCTTCTTGTTGTTTTAAAAGTAACATGATGTGAATGGTAGAGTTTGATCTTACATGGGTGCCCTAGTTAGCTCCTAGTTTGCATTTGGTTCCCATGCCGACACTTTGTCCTTTAGGGTGTGGGAGTCCATTGTATAGTATCGCCATGTCATTTCTCAAGAGCCTCATACTCCTCTTGATCTTTTGCTGGCCTGTTTCCCCATGACTCCCTTATGTCAAGTTGTAATTGCATTATCATGAGCTTTTCCTGCATTATGGAGCCTTATGTCGGCTTCCCTGTCTTTGAGTATCAGCCATATAGCCCAAGCTCATCTCATGTCTAGCCACACAGAGCCATTTTGTATATCCTTTGCAGCTTGATTCCCTATTTTTACAGGGAGAGGACTTTCCCCTGAGTGTCACTATCCTACACATGTGTCCTTGCATTGAGCATATGTATGTTCCGCTGCTTGGAACTAGTTTGTTTGCCCATTGACACTCGTATCCTCCTAGTCTGTAACTATACAACACTTTTATTCTTTTTCAAACTTTTCAAAATATCTAAAAAATTCCAAAAAAATAAAAAAACCAAAAATTCGGACAAGAAAAGATGTTATCTTTGGCAGCAGTCGAGTCATGTCACCTTCGAACAGAGCACTGTATATCACATCCATTGGTTGGGTTTGTTTCCACCTTTCACACACCTGGGTCACATGGTAGAAATCTTCAAGCCATTTGGTGTGTCCTTGGGGGCAAGTCTCAAGTCAAGGTTGTCACCTTGTTCTTGACTCCTCCGTTTAGGCTCAACTCCTAACAAAGCCAAGGGGTTAGACCCTATTAAGTTACTAAGGCTAATTACTTATTATGGTAATGTTAAAATGAATGAATTACTTAGGAGTTTGAAATTTAGCCATAAACAACCACAAATGAAAAGATACAATAATGAGCGTACGAAAGCACAATGCTAAGACACAATATATAT
>LPNX010811547.1:189620-238752 GCA_001517045.1 Pseudotsuga menziesii
ACTAAAACTTCATGGCTACCCACAAGGAATATGTGGGCTGAATGGAGTCTCCGGGGCTATTGTTCATAATGCACCCATTAGGGTGTGATAGAGATCGGTTCCCCAAGGTCACTTTTCAGAAGTTCCCGCTTCCTTTGGGTATTTTGCCACCGTAATGGTTTAATCTAGGTGTTGGATTTTCACCTGATGGTTTGTCAATTTGGGAGAGTGAATCCTAATTATACTAGTCACTCAAGTGATTTTGGTACAACTTGACTGATCGGACGAACCGCAGCCAAGTGGAGAGCATACACACCGAAGTCTTGTCAATTTCAGTAAATTTTGAGATGGATGTTCTTGTTAAAAAGAAAACCCTCCAGGAACCTCTTTCAATCCAAATGGATCTCAATCGGGGAATCAAGGAGGGGTTAATTTTATTAAATATGAAGAAATAGTTGATGAAAAGAAAACCAAGATACACAATGTTGGTTCTCTAATTAGTCCTACCACGCATCTCTTTCCCCTTTCGGGTCAATCAGAAAGTTGTGGGGTAAGTATTAAATTAATTTGAAACCTTAGATATGGAAAATGGAATTGATAATAAATAAAAGTATACTACCCTGCAGATTAGCTATGCTATATTGAAAAAAGATGAACGAAAAGCAAAAAATGACACGGACGCAAATCCCCCCAGGGGGGATGGGGAATGGGCTCGAAAGAGCCTATTCAGAATTATTTTTATTACCAGCAGTTACAATATCAGAAAACTGATATTATGCCTCTTGATTCTTATATAGAATGAAACCAAGAGCTTACAAAGTGCAAAAAATAAAGATTTCAGTCAAAAAGGGAGATCCCTGTGGGGATTCAGAAGGCCCAAAAGTCAATTTTGAACAGCAGATCCTCCTCTTTTCTATTATACCTTCTAAAAACCAGCAAGATTATTAGACTAAAATATGCCCAAAATCACTCTAAAATTACCTTTGGGTCAGCTTACTTTTAACCAAAAAAAACCTAAGTTAAAACTAGTTAACAAAGGTAAAAAGGGAACTAAGGAAAGCAAGCTTTCCTTGGGATCTTGGCTTGCCTTTTAGGCAGCCAATATGATGTGCACTGATTTCTATATTGATCTTTTATAATATAAAACAGAAATCTAGGGCATGCAAGCTACAAATTCTCTTTAAAATTCCATGCAAAAAGGACGATTTCCCTAAAGCTAGATCTAGAATGCTTATGAAACCTTTTAAGAACAAGATCTAGATTATGGGCTTTGAGGAGATATATCTATGTTAAATTTACTTTAAGATAATAGATCTAAACAATATCAAAGCTGTGAACAAAGTAACTAGGTAAAAAAATGGATTTTGAAGGAGGAAAAGGAGAAGAGACGTGCTTGTTGCTGAAGCAGATTTGCAATGGAAATTTGTTAGTGGAATACAGAGGGGAAATGTCTTCACAAATATTTTTAATGTATAGTGGAGTCAAACTAGATCCATAGATTGTCCAATCCTTGCTACCTGAAAGCTAAACACACAATCCTACATGAAACCTCATGAGATCTGGATATATATATGAAAAAGAGACAAGAATTACATGCAAATAAACTTATTAAACATGTATAATCTAGATCTTCTAATAATATATGCTATGAGATATAAGAAAAACAAGTAACCTTACTTGCACAATTATACTCCTATTGATTCAACTGAATCGTTCAAGCCAGACAGTGTTCAGATGCTGAATTTGAGAGAAAAGTCGGCAACATCAATAGCCGTAGGACAATGCTTAATCCACACATATGAGAGCATTACACCATTTGGCCTCCAAAGCTTCTTTATTTCAACAATAAAAAGATTACACTAGTATTACAATAGCAATCCCTTCAATCCAACTCTAACTAGCTTGGAAGAGGCAGCTTGTGCTTTATTTATACAAAAAACAGGAGATCCATCCCAGGGGTCACAAATCCCAAGGAGATAGACCACTATAGCTAAAGGAGAGTCCATTAATGCCTGATTTGTGTCTAACTGAGCTAGATCTAAGTCTAACTTAGTGCAATTGTCAATCGGAGAGCTGATCTGACTGACACCTCAACCTGTTGATTGAAGCATCCACCAAAACTCATCAAGATGAGCCAAAACATGTGGAGGAGAGAGGGAGGGCGAAATTCCCCATAAAGGATGCTGAAGATCAACTCTGGATCTATCCAAATCACCTCCATCAGTCAAGGATTAGTCAAATCCAGTCAATTTGGTTTAGATCTGACTGATTTCAATCAAATCGGTTGAGAATCCACTGATCTATGATTTTGGATTTCCTCCATTATTCATCAATTTATTAATTAAAATAATCAATAAATGATTTTTTGGGGCTTTCTAACCTGAGTGATGGAAAATCACTCAAAACTAGGAATAGTGGGTCCATGGGTTTACATGGTGCTCTTAGCTTCAAAATGAGAACCTACATGACTGAAACTGATTATTTGGCCCACTTTTATTACAAAACCAATTTTTCCAATTAAACTATTAAAAAATAGCCTAAGTTTTGGAAAAATTAAATTTTAATAAAAAACACTGAAAAAATAAAAAATTTAAAAAAGTTGAAAAAAACTAGGGGGACTTAGACATGTTCATATGACTCGACCATGATGTCTAGCATGTTTATACATTGACACATAGACTCTAATAACCTCAATAGGCCTAAATTCCAAGCCAACCACCCTAACTTTGGAGGTATGGAGTGAAAAACTCATAAATTATCAGTCATTTATTCAACAACAAATAATAACCAAGGGAAAAAACACCCTGGGCTGATCTGATTGACAAATAAAGTCTAAGAGACTGAGTCTTTTACAGACACTATCATGCTAGAACATTTATTACAATTTCCCCATGGGGTACGGACATGTGATATAGTACAACAAGCACTTCCCAGAAGTACTTCCAAAGGTCTTCTTAAGTCCGAACAAGTTATCCTTGTCTAGTTCACCAGGATCACTTGATAAAAAACCACTAAGTACAACTTAGGTGGTAATAGGGTTAATAGTTTAAAGTTAGGAGCTGTACTCGTTTCTCTAAGTTTATCTCCAACGACTAGTTAAGCTTCCAGTCCCTATGGAGCCTCTGTCAATGCCTCCTGTGTTGCAGAGATGTCCCAGTTTTGTATATCGAGTTTATGCTACCTACATTCAGTCATCATTCTCCTTTATGCTCTTGTTCGAATGAAGTTGAAACCTGAGTCGGCCATTCCTCAGTTATCTTGACTTGCATGTCAGCCATTACTGATACAGTTACTGGTTTGTGCACATTATGATCGATTCCTTCCACATTATACAGCTTTGTTGAGTACCTCGTGTTGGATGATGGGAGATGCCTTAATGCCCTCCTTCTAGCGGATTTCATCCCATCGACTTTAGATCATTTATTCTGTGATAGGAATATAGAGTCATTTTTGAGTGCCTTGAGACTTGCAGTCATCAGTGGAAGGTTCTCTCTCCATCAATAGTTTTGGGAATACATCAATGTCCCCTGATCGATGGATCCTTTCAAGTGTTCAACCTTAACACATTTATTCACACTTGTTAGTTTGCACTCTAGTACCTTGATTCCCATTTTCATTATCGGTGGGTGATCTTGTGTCTGTTAACGATATACTTCAATGATCGGTAATCAGATGATGGACTACTATGTTTGACCTCGACACCTCTATTCACAGAGTAGGACATGTACTCATAGTGGTTTGTGTAGAAGACCTTCCAGACTGGCGGCATCTTATATATGCTACCTCCTTGATCGTGTCAGTGTTCATGAGATTTCAGCTCTCGTGACTTGATTCCAGTATATATCAGATATTTCCAGCCATTATGGATATATTGAGCCATTAAATATCTTCAGCCTACATGGAGATCATGATCCTATGTATATCTTCGTCATGGAGATTCTGAGCTATCTATATTGTACATGGTGATGACCACACATGTCATATTTTGTATCATGCCTATCCATGGCCATTGTACTCTTACGTATTTGGGACTGCTACATCTACTTGCAATTATGTGCAGAGTTTGATCATTGTATTGTATTGATTATATGGCTGGTTCTTCCACTGGTTTCTTCATCACTCCACTTCTGGGATGGACTTATAATGTATTTCGGCCATCGTATGACCCCTCTTACCTCACACATTAGGGGGCATCTATTACAGCTTATTTTACCACACATGGTGAATCACACTTTTATGGTCTTCCCTGCCCCTCTACGGACTCCTTAGACCTCATGGACCATTTTTGTACCTTTGATGTTCCCAATATCATCCCTAAAAACATGCAATAATTTCCATACGCGACTTTCAATACCTTTCTCGCGTATATATGTGGATTTAACTCTTAAACCCGCGTACATAAAGATGTGTGCAAAAGGCCAAATGATTTTGGAGTTTTCCTTGATGTGGATCCAAGTCACTTGTCTCTTGGCCTTCCATATGCCTTGAGATCACTCGAATTTGACCTTCCATTACCCCATTGAAGAGATATATAAGGAAACCTTTGGATACATTGAAGGGGGAGGAATTGAAGAGCAAGAAAACTATAGTCCATTGTTTCCAGAGATTATATTTGAGTCTACATCCCTTTGTCCCTTGGAGCACTTGGTGTTCTTCCCAAGATTGCCTTTTGCTTGTGAGGTTGCTATCGAGAGATGAAGGATTGAAGTGGTGGAGGCCCAAGTGGGGGACTCAGTTTCTCCGATTCGTAGACATGCCGACAAAGGTTGCCACTATTGTAATCTTTGTTTTATATCAATAGAAATATATTTTCTTGTCCAATAATGTGTATTTGAATGAGTATTTGATCCATGGATGCTTTTAAATTCTTATATGTTATTGATTATATATGATAGAGTAGGTCTAACTCAATTATATATAGCATTCTTGTCTTGTTTTCTGAATGTTGAGGAAGAAAATTGCTAATACATGCGAGAGTGGAAAAGCTCAATGGGGATCTACATCAACTGTTTGGAATAAGGTACTAATCGAGATCCTTTAGTGCTAGATGTCTGATTTCTCTTGCATATAGGAAAGGATTGATTTCTAGAGTTAATCTATCTATTGTGGTACCCCAAGCCATACAAATTTCTCTCAGTAACACTTCTCTTGCCTTAGTTGATTTTCAACCCTACTCTTGTTGGTCTATAGTCTAGATATCTTGAGGGTTGACTTCAGTATATCAATATGGATAATGTCCCCTTTCTTCTTATGGGGGTGGATCATATATGGTATAGGGATATCATCTAGATTTATCCTCATCTCAACTAATCTCTTCCTAGAGGCTATAGCCAGATTCCGATGTATTTTTCTTATGATCCTTGACAAAAACTAGAGATACCTCTTGACCACAAGTTTTCATCACCTCTGTAGACAATTTGAGAGATTAATTCATGGTGGTGTCTTTTTTTTCCTTGTATTTGTCTAATTTCTCGGTCCTGGACCTATATCTATTTTTTGAACCTTCATGGGTCTCAAAAAAATCATATTCTTGAACCTCAAAAGAAGTGCATTTGACCTTTACCTGTTTCTTCTTTCCTTTCCCACCAGCTTCCTGTACCAGCTGCCCTACCTCCTCCACATTTTTCTTCTTTGGTGTGTTGGTTGTGTCTTCCTCCTCTGTGTCCATGACATCAGAGAAATCGATTTTGTTGGAATGCTCAGAGACACTAGCCAAGGGTGTGATATTTTCCGCTAATGGGCCCAGGATTGAAGTGCCAGATGGGGATTGTTTCCATGAATTGAATAAGTAGAATCTTCCTCCATACCATCATCTCCCTATTTCTTCTGGGGGTAGTCTAACCTATTTGTAGCCTCAGGTCATCCTGCCACCTCATGGTGCTAAAAGGGCTTTTTTTTATTGGCCTTCATCTTGATAGAGATGATGTGATGGGGATCATAATTAATGGCAACTTCAGTGGGGAATCCCATCTCTCTTAGAAGGATTTTTATTAATGGAAGAGTAGATTTTATTTTAATGACAAAAGGGCCTATGGCCCAAATGTTAACCCAAAAAATCCCTCAATGAGCTTTGCATGACCTACACCACCCAAAGACATCTAGTTCGCTACCTTTCACTACCCTCATTTAACCCCCAGACCCTTGCAAAGGCTCAAAAACATGAAAAAGGGCTTAAAAACCCCTAAAAAGAGCCAAAATAGCTCTCATAGGGGCTAAAAACTCCAAAAGGGTCTAAAACCCCTCAAAGGAGCTTAAAACCCCCAAAGGAGCTAAGAATTGGGCAAAAGGGTCTAAATACCCAACCAGGGGCTTAAAACCCTAAAATTTCAAAGAAAAGCTATAAATAGAGGGGTGGGGGTCACTCTTAAGACACTCCTTGTCTCCTTATCGTTATGTTTCCCATGTGAGTGCCTTCAGACCCTTTACCTCTGAAGCCATTCACCCTCCCTCTTCTCCATTACTCCACAAGTCAAGATTCCATCCCATAGAGAGAGGTGCTTCCAAAGCTAGGCCATGGTGGCCCATTTCCACCAATACTGAAGGTGTAATTTTGTTTTGTTTCATGTTCATGCTAGTTTTCTAACTTATTTTGTTTGCAAGTTTACTTCCTCATAGTTTGTTGTAGGTTCTCCTCTGATTTCTTGCAGCCATATTTCATTTTTCTAACAAGGTTCCTGCAGGGTTTCATGGATTGAAGCTAATAGTTCTTTGCAGGTTTCTTCCACCTACAGGAACCCTCCTCCCATCCTATATACAGAAGGTAGCCTTTCCTACTTGTAGCTAGGGAGAAATCCCTGCTACAGTATGGTGAACTTCTTGTGGAGGTTCTTGGTCAATTTTTCCAACTTGACTAGAGGCTTCATGCATCTGTTTAAAAAGGAAACCACTTTTTACTGGGATGAGAAAGCCCATGAGTCTTTCAATGCTCTTAAGCAAGCCTTAGCAATGGCCCCCATGCTTAGTCCACCTTACTATAGCCATGATTTCTTGATTTATGTGGTCGTGTCTGAAGAGACGATTGGTATTGTATTGATCCAAGAGGATAAGTATCTCCATGAGCATGTCATATATTATTTGAGCTGAAACCTTATTGATACATAACTTTGCTATTCCCATGTGGAGAAGCTATCCTTAGCCACCGTTCATGCGGTTCAGCATTTAAGACATTACATTCTCCTTCACCAAACTTTGGTCATAGATCACATCAATCCATTTCAGTTTGTCCTCACTAGAAGGATGATTGGGGTAAAATATAATAAGTGGATTATGATTTTGCAAGTGTATGATCTCGAGTTCATTTCAGTTAAAATCAAAGAAATCGTTAATCTTTGCTAAGCTCATATCAGATTTCCCAAATTTGAACGAAGAGGAGGTTTATGAGGATTCTTTTGTCGATGAGCATATATTCCTCATCTCAATTGTGGACCCTTAGTACAGAGATATCATTATGTATTTGCAAACATTGAAGGTCCCTACTCACCTCTCACGAGATGAGCGATGACGACTATGTCACGCAGCGAAGCACTACCTCATAGTGGTTGATACTTTGTATTTCCGTGGGGTGGATTCCATTTTATGTTGTTGTTTAAATAATGATGAGGCTAAGGTCATGCTTAATGATTTCCATGGAGGGGCATGTGGTGGTCATTTATCTGGGATTTCTACAACCCAAAAAATCTTTTAAAAGGGCTATTTTTGGTCGTCTATCTTTAAGGATTGCGTTAATGCGGTAAAAAAGTGCCACCCTTGACAGGTGTTTACACGTAATATGCGCTCGCGTCCTGCCCCTTTGCATCTGAATGTCACCTCTGGTCCCTTCACCAAGTGGGGGCTTGATTTTATGGATTGTCTTATCTCATCAAATAAATTAGACAATTTATTTTATGTAGTGATTGGAAGTCAAAAAACATTTTTTAAAATGTTAAGGCTCATTGTGAGAGATTTGGGTATGTAATGAAGTCTGAAACACATTCAACTTTGTTTTTCTTCAAGAAAATCAAAGCTCAGGTTTTGGTGGCTTAGGTGAACATTTCAACTGTTCATTGGCCACCAAAAAGACTAACTTTCGGCAGCTTAAACATGAAATTCGGGGCTATTTTAGCCATTGAAATCACAAGAAGGTTGAAGTGGTCAACACGTCCTTCATACAGAGGATCCGTCAGGATGGAAGCACTATCATCACCCATTAGTGATTGAAAAGACAAGACAGGTAGTGGATTATGATTTGGTAGGAGGTGTTTAAATTATTAGTATGAGTTTGATGTGATCTGTCCAATCCCAAATCCTATTTACCCTACACCTGTCCTATACATTATGACTTCATTTGTATGCCATTATTGTAGCTCCAATTCACAAGATCACAAGGCTCATCAGCTAATCATTACCTTTTCAAATCTCAATTTCCAAATGGATCTCTCAAAATCAGGACATTCCCTTGATTCATTCCCTATTCCTTGTGTTTGTCTTTGCTGAGCCAAACCTCCCAATTTCTGTGCTATGTTGTCCTCCCCAAGTTTGAATTTTCAAAATTACAGGTACATAGAAATAGTTAAGAAAATGAAGAGAAGAGGACCTCCCCTGAGGAAAGAGCTTGGTGATATATGTTACCTGGAATCACACCTCGAGGTATGTAAACTGTTCAAAGCAGAAGTTTGTTATAGGTTTTGTGAAAAAATTCAAGGATATCATCAGCAAGTAGCAAAAGCTTTTGCACTCACATTTGATGGAAAAAAAGTAGTAATCGGCAAGGAAGAATTCCAGGTGGATGAAGATTTTATAGCTGAAGTGACAAAAATTCCAAGGACTAGAGAAAATTGGTTTGAGACCATTGTTACAAAGAATGTTGAATTTAGATCCTACCTGAAACCTGAGCACAAAAGTATTGTATGGAAGAAGAACATTCCTATGTCCTATGTTCAGGAGAAATGGTAGCACCTGTTGAAGTAAATTCTTCTCTACATAACCTGTGAGGGTAGATATAATAGGGTGATGATCTATCATTTTAAATTAATGAATCACTTCACTGGCTAGAGCCCCTTGAATCTTCCTTTTTACCTCTACAAAATCTTGACTAAGATGGCTCATCAAGTCAGAGCCAAGCCAACCAAAATTACAGGTAGATTATCTCAGCAAGGCTTGATCAAGCTAATTTTTTCTGAGCTAATACAAAGGATGAACATTGCCTAGGTGTACTTCTTGTTCTGGAATGAATTTGAAATAGGGCTACAGCCAGAGGATAAAAAGAGGTCTTCTTTAAGGAAATTTTCCACTCCCAGAAGTGGAAAGAGGAAGAGGAGATCCATCTCTCCAATTGCAGTTGATCAAACCTCTCCATATTCTAGGACTAAGAAGGCTAAAAGGAATCTAGTTTTCATTAAGAAGACAGAGAAAGAGGAAGCTTCTTCACAAGGCAAGAATGTCCTCAACCTGCCATACACTAATTCTGAGGATGAAGAAGAGCAAGGAGCTGACATAGTAATTAAGTTGCAGCAGGGCATGAGGATCTTCCCTTGCCTACACCAAAGGATGATCAAAGTAAACAAGTTGTAGAGGCTTTATATATCAAGCAAAAGGAATCCAGATCTCAAAAGATCAACCAGCTGCTAAGGTAGGTGTATGAATTAGAAGTTCTTGAAAGGGAAAGTAAAAGAAGCAATGGAAGATTAAATAAAAGAAATACTAAATTATATGACTCTCTTCAAGAACTAAAAAACAAGTATACTAAGCTTGAAGAAATAAATATAAGGTTGATGAAGGACAACACCAAGATCTACAGAAAAATTAGGCTGTCAAAATTGCAGACAAAGTGTTCAAACCCTCAGTCTCAAGCACATCATAATCTGGAAACCCTAGCAAAGGTAGCCATAAATCTTTATGATCCATAGGAAACCTGTGATTCTACTGCCATCCTAGACCTTATTCAAGTTACAGAGACATGAAAAGAACAACATTGAATCTTTAAAACATTAAGATAAAACGTGATTATTGCAATTTTGATTAATTGTTCAAACAGGATTTTCGGTGGCTTAGGCAAACACTTCAACTGTTCATTAGCCACCAAAAACAGAGCTTTTGGTAGCTAACAGGATCAAATTTTTCCTCTACTAGCCACCAAAAGTGCAGACATGGAAGAGAGATCTTATTTTGCCCAGATCCAAAACTCTCTAATCCAATTGTTTCAGGTATGATTTATAATCATAGACAAAGACTAAAGGCATCAAGATTAGAGTTGTGTTTCAGTTTTTGCCAGCAAGATAGAGGTAATTCTTCCAAATGGAAATTTTGAATTATCCTTAAGTTTATACTATAGCTATCATAGATTTTGAATATCAGGAAGATCTTTTGAGATATGGAGATTGACATCAAAATATGATCTTTTCCTATTTTCTTGCAACCATTTTTGGCTGTCTATTTTTAGCAAATTTGATCCAGTTTTTCAGGATCCAGAATAATTTTGTAAAGTATATAAATCCTATGACTTCTGTAGAAAAAAAGGTCGATTTGGAGTTCTATCTACATTGCTGTTGTGATAAAGACACTTTCTATAATATTTTTAGTATGCAAGCTTCTTTCATTGTTATTTTTCAGATCTTCTTTTACATTTCTATTCTATTCTTATGAATGAAATTGTGTTCTTTATCTATGTTTACATAATCCATTGGTGACTATCATCTTATCATCTGATTAGTGAGAAAATAATCATAAATAATCATACTAGTTTTACTGACCCATCATATATATATGGTTGTGTGTATGTGTTCTGGTTAATAAAGTCAATTTCTTCATCCACATTTATATATTACCTATCTGACAGTAGCTCTTGAAGGCCTTGTTTTGTCTAAATGTACTTAAGACTATATTGATTATACCATTCAGTGAGCTAGATATTAATTTGATCCAATATTACCTATCATTGAGAAAATAGATTAAGTTACTAATCATCTTTGAGCTATAACCTAGAAGAGTTTCCTGGAGTGCTAACATTTTGGTGTCGTTGCCAGGGAAAAGAAATTGAAGCTCAACTTCCCTAGGAGATGACATAGATCCAAATTTGATGATAGAAAAAGTATGGACATTATCCTAGTTGAAATTTTCTATCTGGTGACTCCATTAGAACAAAGTGGCTTTGAGAAGACCAAATACCAGAACAAATCCTCGAAGGCCACCAGTGACACCTATTTCAGATCCTGAACAGATTATAAGAAGAGGAAGAGATTCGCAAAGATAGACTTCCAGATATACAAAGGGAACTACATTAGGTACTTCTAGAGGTAATTCTTCTATTGTATCGAATAGACCTCCCTTTAAATATTTTTCTACTGAAGCATCTAGTTCTCAGAAAATTATAAGTAAATCAGAAAATTTGAAAGTTGAGGAATCTTCAACCACTTCTGCTTTGGTAGATCCAATTCCTAGCAACTCCGCTAGGGTAAATCTACCACCTATACCTCCTCATCTACCACCCACGCCAGCAATATCTTATTCTTCCCCTTCCATACCCACATCCACTATGGCTGTCCCTCTGACTAAGATGGAAAAGATCCTCTTTTCTAGATATTCCCCTCTAAATTTGCCTACTGGAGATTATAAAAAATATATGCCTAATTTTACTGGGGAGGAAGATTTTATAGCTAAAGAACATTTAGAGGCATTCTACAGTTATGCTGAGAGTATAAATATTGAACAAGAGGATGTGTGGACTAGGGTTTTTCTGCAGATCTTAGATGGTTAGGCTAGGAAATGGTCCATTGAGTTACCTGTTGGATCAGTAGCTGACATTGAAGCTCTAGATGACATATTTTTTAAGCACTGGGAAGAAATAAGAGACCACCTTTACTATATCATATAATTTAGCAATTTGAGGAGAGAAAATCGCGAGTTTGTTTCAAATTTCACAAAGAGATTTAACAAAATGTTTAGCAAGATCCTTGTTCATATCAAACCTACAGAGACTTCAGCCAAAATCACTTATGCAAATTCTTTTTATTCCGAGTTTTGTCTTCTTCTCAGAGAAAGAAGACCTGCTTCTTTATCACTCATGAAATATGCTTCTCTTGAAGTTGAGTCTAATATTGTTGCATCTCATAAAATTAAGGGAAAAGTCGATAGGAAGAAGCAATCTCCAGATCCTTCTTCATCAGAAACAAAATAGAAAAAATGGCCAAGATATTGAACAGCTTAACATCTGAAATATCTAAACTTAAAGATCGAGGTCCACAACCTGTAAGAGGTAAAGGGCCAAATGTATTTGCTCCTATAAACCCTAATACTTTCCCTTATAGAAGGAATAACCCACAGGTTTAGATCCTTCAAAGGGATAGGAATCCAGCTGAGGAACAAAGAATCACAGCTCCTGTAATGTCCCCGGTTTTGACCCCATTTGCATGATGTATATATTGTAATTAATTGTGGTAAGGAGCTCAAGGCAAAAGCCCCACCATCGATTTGGTTGTGTATGTTTCGGCAAAAGGGATAGTTGCCAATGGTATATCGTGCTATCCGGCACATTGTGGTTGGCATCATGTAAACACACACATCAATTAAAATAAACCACAACCAGCTACGACAGTGCAACATTGAATGAAAAGGGGCATGGTTCCAAAGGATAAGGGGTGGGGATGTCAAACCTTACTCTATGGGGGGAAAACCCATGTTTTGCCACCTTTTCTTGTCTCATCCAACCTTGTCAACCTCTTTAATGTTTTGTTGGGTAGCTGAGGAGTTATGGCTGCTAGTGGTTGGGGTAGTTATTACCTTTGGGAGTGGGGTGGAAGGATTGTCAGTCCCTTGACCACATGCCCACTCCACCCATGACTGCCTTCACTCTTCTCTCCCATGTTTCCAATTCAGAGGAGGATGGTCTGTTTGTTTTTTCACGTTGGTTGGTCGATTTGCGCACACAGGATGGGATCCTCACATAGAGGGGAATTCTGTTCATACCCATGCACCAGTCGCGGGTATTCTCTAGTTGTGTACGCAGCGAGCAGGTGAAATAGCCTCAAGGGCCTGATTTCCACTAGTATGTGTCATAGCTATGGTTTTAATCCATGTTTTCTGCCTTGTTGTTTGTTTAACCCACGATTTGGGTTGCTGTTGTTTCACCCACGATTTCTGGGTGCTGTTGAGAGTCCGTTCCTTTTCCATATTGAGTGGTGCATATGTTTTCCTTTGTGCATTACGGTTTGGTACAAGTGCTCTCACACACAGACTGTTTGGGGTCATTTTCCCATGTCGTGAGTCGTGCTCACTGCTTGTGTTTTGGGGTTGTTGTCTTCCCCACATTTTGTTGGTTGTGGTGCTCAATTTTTGTTTAGGGCCACTGTTGATTTCCAATCTGTTGGCTGAGTTTTCCCTGTTTGGAACTGTGGAATGCTTCTATCATTTATTGTGTGCTTGGGCTGCTGATATACCCTGGTTTGGGTGTTGCAGCTGAGTTGTTTTGTCCACTTTAGGGCCAAGAACAACTCTAAGTTGCCTTGTAGGCTTGAGCTGTGTCTCACCTTTTGTTTGGGACTGCCACCGATTGTCTTTTCCTTCTTCAAAGAGCTATGAAGGGTTTGTTTTGCTACGTGTAAGCAGTGGTTGGTCTTCGGACTGTGCTGGCTTGGACAATGTGGAAGGCTTGGTAAATCCAGCGGTGTTGGTTTGGCTGATTGTGTCCCTCGGATATGTGTAATACTGCGTTGACCCTTATCCTTGGAGGAATCACGCCCAGCTCGGGGGTGGCAGCGTTGCTGAGAGATTGATGAGCACGCTGGCCTATGGTTGGGTGGAACATTGCAGCGACGTAGCTGGTTGTGAGTGAGTTCTTCATTGAAAGATAAGTGTTGCTGGTTACTTCATCTCTGCAATTTATATATTGATGTCAGTGGATAATAATGAACATGTGGAATGCTGGAATTGTAAGTCTGTTTCTTCCGTTGTATGTTGTTGAAATGTGCATCTTGAATGATGGATTATGCATTTTAGCATTCTTGTTATGCATCATGTTAAGCCTTTATTTCAGCATTGATGTTTGTCTATGTTCATGGGGATTTTTGCCCGGTTGCATTGGTGTTTGTTGCGTCCTCTTCGCCGGTCTAAGGGACGGGGATGTGACAGCTCCTTTCCAAAATGTTGTGTTAGAAGAAGAACAAGAGCTTACTCAGGGAGTAGGAGAAGTAGAAGAAAATACCAATTGCATGGAAGATGAATTTGATCCCTCTTTCTTAACACAATTAGATTATGAGGAATCCCTCATGAATGAGCATATCACTAAAGAATCCTTGTATCAGGAAGATGATCAAGGAGCTTACAATTTGAGGTCCAAGTCTGCTTCTCAAAAACCTTTGATTGTTTCCCTAGAAAAGAAGAATCTTGTCCCTACAAAATAGTCTAAATATCATGTTAAAAAGATTTATTCTCCTGCAAAAAATATTGCCGCTCCTTCAAAAAAGAAGCATAGGCCATTGCAGCCATCAGTCCATGATCAAATCTGGCTTAAAGCTCCACCACAAGAGGTAAGAACTTATGACAAATTGTCTTATTCTTTCAATCTTGAATCAGAAATTCAGAAACTGAAAATCCCTTTTCCCTTGATAGAGCTTATGAAGAATGATTCCTTTAAGTCATCTATACTGAAATCTCTTCAACGAAAGACACCCATAGATGATGATTTTGTGAATTTGCAAGATGATAAGCCCACTGTAACCTTAGGTCCTATGGTTGAAGAACTGGATGAGTCTTTTCCACCCTTCTATATATCCTTGAACATCCATGAAAAGATCCTTCACAATTGTTTTCTTGACTCAAGAGCATCCCACAATCTTATGCCAAAAGCGGTGATGTATGAGCTTGGGCTCAACATCACAAAACCTTACCATGGTATATTTTCTCTTTTGACTCTAGGAAATTCAAATGCCTAGGCCTCATAAAATACCTTGTCATAAACCTCTCCCAACTGCCTTCAAAAATCATAGTGATGGATGTAGTAGTTGTTGATATCCCACCCAAGTTGGGCCTCCTCTTGTCTTGTTCATGGAGTAAAAGGATAGTTGGTACCCTACATATGGATGTTACTTATGATACAATCCCGATGTTTGGAGTTGAAACCAAGAGACTCTATAGAGAAAATTATCTTTCCTACATGATCGGTAATGAAAATAATTCTATAAATCATCCCATCTATGCAGTGGACACAAACTTTGGGGCATGTATTCTGCAAATAGATGATTCTCAGCCAATACCTATGCATCTCACAAATCCTACTATCAGCAACCTGAAGAAGTAACCACCTCTTTCTGGAGCATTTTTTTATGGGGCCAATACTCAAGCCTCAACAAGTGTAGGTGTAGTTTTGATTTCTCCTTCAAAGGAGACCATTCATTTGTCTTATAAACTTGATTTCAAGACTACTAAAAATATAGCAGAGTATGAGGATTTGATATTGGGAGTAAAGGATGCTAAGGAGATGGGAATCATGTGTTTGAATATATTTGGAGATGCAAATCTCATCATACAACAGGTGAACAACACTTTTCAAGAAAAGAATGTCAAGCTAAAAGCATATAGAGATGCGGTATGGAAACTTAGGGAATCTTTCATGATTTTTGACATTTCCTATATACCTAGAGCTATGAACCATATAGCTGATTCCCTTGTTGTCTCTTCCAGTATGTTCATTCCTCCTATGCCTCCCAAATTGAACAATGAAATACAAGTCAAATACAAGCCATCCCTACCTGATAATGTTAAATATTGGAAAGTTTTGAGGATGATGATGAAGTTAGTAAATTTCGAGGTCATTGATGAATTTTCTGATATGCATATTGACCAAGAAAATCTAAATGTAGAGGAATCCCAGAGGCCTAAATTGAAAGAGAAAATGGGTCAACACAATATTGTTCAGTTGTCAAGCAATCATATACCTTGAGGTCTAGTACCTCTTGAAAATATATTTGACCATAATGATGTCCCCTTCAAACCTGTGAAAAGGGAGAAAGGCCTCGCCATCCATGAGCACAATATAGGTATCCAAAGTCATCCTAAATTCATAAGTTTTTCTACTAAGTTGACTACGGATCAGAGGTCAGAATATTGTAGTCTTATGAAATAATTTGCTGATATATTTTCTTGGGAATACAGTGATCTGAAAACATATGATACAGATATCATTAAACATAAAATTCCCCTGCAAAAGAACACCATCCCTTTCAAACAGAAGTTAAGGCCTATCAGTCCTCTCTTATTTCCTATGGTTGAGAAAGAAATAAAAAAGATCCTAGAAGCAAAAATCATAATCCCACTGAGGTATTCTAAATGGATTGCAAATTTAGTGATAGTGAGGAAGAAAAATGGTGAGATCAGGTTATGTGTCGGTTTTAGTAACCTAAATAAATTCTCCAATAAAGACAAATACCCCCTACCCAATATGGAGCATCTATTGTAAAGAGTTTTAGGAGCTAGTTTCATGTCATTTATAGATGTTTTTTCAGGCTACAACCAAGTTTCAGTACACCCTGACGATCAAGAAAAAACCACTTTTACCACTCCTTGATGTACCTTCATGTATGCCAAGATTCCATTTGGGATGATGAATGCTAGGGCCACTTTTCAGAGGGCCATGGGAATAGCCTTTGTGGGATTAAAGGGAAAGTTTGTTCGCATATATATTGATGACATCACTATATACTCAAATAGTTATGAAGAACATTTGCATCATTTAAAAAAGGTTTTTCTAAAATGTGGACAATTTGGGATATCTCTGAACCCAAAAAAGTCTCAATTTGCTCTCAGGGAGGGGAAAATTCTAGGCCACATAGTTTCAACAGAGGGTGTGAAGATTGATCCAGTTTGGGTCGAAGAAATTCATAAATTATCCATACCAAGGTCAAAAAAGGATATTCAATCATTCCTCGATAAGATCAATTTTGTCAGAAGGTTTATTCCTAATTTTTTCAAGTTATTGAAACACATAACTTCCATGTTGAGGAAGGAATATGAAATTAAGTGGAAATAAAATGCAAGAAACTCATTTGAAGCCATCAAGAAGGCTATCATGGAAGCTCCTACTTTAATTAGTCCATATTACACCAAGGGCTTCTATATTTTCTCTTTCGCTTACTATGATATAGTGGTAGAAGTGTTGTTGCAGAAAGATGATGACGGTCTTGATCACCCAATCACTTTCTTCAACAAAACATTGAAGGATGTTGAACTAAAGTATGATCCTATATAAAAACAATATTATGCTCTTATTAAGCCGTTGAAAGATTTAAGAATTTATATTTTACACGCAAAGGTCATTGCCTATGTCCCTTCAGCTTCTGTGAAGGATGTTTAAACCCATCCTGACATTGTTGGCAAGAGATCCAAATGGATTGCAAAGATGACTAAATTTGATATAGAAGTAAATCCCACCAAGATAGTAAAATGCCAAGGCCTAGCTAAGCTCATGACTGAAGAAAATTGTCATCTCTTAGGAATAAATTTCATTGGGATAAGTTCAGGAAGCTTGCAGACAGAGGCAACAGTAGAAGAGAAGCATGACAATCAGCAGGTGGCTGAGAAGTTGTCTTCATGTGAGTGGTATTCAAGTATTATTCATTTTTAGGAAAATCTAGAAGTTCCTCCTAAACTTAGCATGACTCAAACACGGGCTCTTAATCTTAGATCTATTAAATTTTGCATAATTAACAATATGTTGTATTAGAAAGATTCTTTTGGTATTTTTCTCATATGTTTAGATATAGAAGAGTCAGTTCAATTCATGCATCAGTTCCATTCAAGCATATGTGGAGGCCATCATTACTGGAAAACTACAGCTGACAATATTATAAGGGATGGATACTATTGGCCTGTTCCTTTCTCTAATGCATGTACCTTTGTGAAATCTTGTGACAAATTCCAAATATTCATAGGAAAGCAGTAGCTGAAATATTTCCCCCTTAGACCTATTGTAGCGAATGGTCCTTTCCAGTAGTGGGGTCTTGATTTCATACGAGACATTAATCCTTCATCCAATGGTCAACATAGGTGGATTCTAGTAGAAACTAATTATTTTACCAAGTGGATAGAGGAAATATCCACAAGGAATGCCACTCATCAAGTCATCATGAAATTTCTATATGAAAACATTTTTATCAGATTTGGCTGCCGAAAAATACTAGTGACTAATAATGCACTAGCTTTTAAAGCTAGTGCATTGGTTAACATG
The DNA here is from genome assembly GCA_001517045.1 of Pseudotsuga menziesii. NCBI lineage: Eukaryota > Viridiplantae > Streptophyta > Pinopsida > Pinales > Pinaceae > Pseudotsuga > Pseudotsuga menziesii. The sequence goes on from LPNX010811547.1 coordinate 207,793, forward strand.
TGTGAGTCACTGGGAATTCAATTGGTGCATTCTACTTCCTACTATCCTCAAGGAAATGGACTTGCTGAGTCATCCAATAAGACCCTAGTTAGAATCATCAAAAATATATTGGAGAAAAATAAAAAGGGTTGGGATTCTAAACTAAAGTTTTCTCTTTGGAATGATAGACTGATCGACAAAAAATCCATAGGGAATTCTCCTTTTAAATTGGTTTATGCTATTGATGCTATTTTCCCCATTCAACTAGCTCCACCAATAGCCAAGTTCTTTCAAGAGGAACAGGATGAACAAAATGACATGTAAGAAGAATACTTGAATTGTTTGAGTTGCAGCAAGTTAGAGAACAGTTGGTGGAGAAGTCAGAAGCTCACCAAAAGAAGATAAAAAATAATTTTGACAAGAAAGAAAAGGTGGACAATTTTCAAGTTGGATACTGGGTTCTGAAATGGGATGCTGTCATGAAAGACAAGGGAAAGCATGGTAAATTTGATTCTCTGTGGACAGATCCTTTTGTGATAACTCAAATGCAATAGAATAACACTTTCAAACTACGAAGTCTGGAAGGTGAAGAAATGTTTGATGGCCCACTCAATGGGAGATTTATGAAACTCTATTTCATCTAAGGCTTCAAATCCTTGCCATTTTAAATATCATTTTTGTTTTTTGCAAAATAACCCCATGCCAAATGGAAGACTAGAAGATAGATTTGATTTTTGTTTTATAGGAAAGGAATTTGATCTGTGGTTCTTGGAACCTCACAAGGAGGATTCCATCCCCAAGTAGGAGCCAGATGTTATCTCCTCAAATAAATTAGACAATTTATTTTATGTAGTGATAGGAAGTCAAAAAAAAATTTTGAAAATTTTAAGGCTCATTGTGAGAGCTTTGGGTATGTAATGAAGTCTGAAACACATTGGATTTTTTTTTCTTCAAGAAAATAAAACCTCAGGTTTCAGTGGCTTAGGATAATATTTCACCTGTTCATTAGCCACTATAAATCCTAACTTTTGGTAGCTTAAACATGAAATTCGGGGCTATTTTAGCCACCAAAATCACAGGAAGGTTGAAGCGCTCAACACATCCTTCATACATAGGAAGCATCAGGATGGAAGCGCTATCTATCATATTTTTAACATTTAATATAGCATTATATTAGGATCTTTAACTGAGTGAATAACAAGCACAACAATCAAACACAAGAGATAATGAACATAGTGTTTTTCCTTGGGGAAACCAAAAATGGAGAAAAATCTGCAACTTCCTCAGAGATAGAATCAACACCAAAAGTAAAACCCGAAAACAATAAGATGATCTCCCGACAGTGGTAGCCTCTTTCTTTCTAGCCCCAACAACTTCCTCTCCCTCAACTAGTGCTACAACTGAGTGTGAGTGAGTGTGTGATAAATAGAGAGACTCATTCTCTATTTATACTAATTCCTGACTTGACAATAACTCACTAGGGCCGACTTCGCTAGGTGAGTTTAACAACCCTAGGGCCCCGCAATTGCATGGACTTTAACCCTTGATCAATAGGAGAGTTACCAAAAATGACTTGACATGACTTGTTTACATTATAGAAAGTCTCGATCGGAACATCGGGGCACAAGATGAATCAATTACATTATAAACACTTCCCAGAATAAACATCTAGGTACAATACATAATAAATAAAAGTGAATACATTTCGAAGTTATAATTACATCAACACTCCCTCTTAACTAGGAAGGTATTCTCTCAACACAAGTCTTCTTCTCTATATCATCTGGATCATAATCGAGTCCTTGTCATCTTCAAGCCATCTTCATCTAGATTTGGATCATCATCACTAGATCTGGAGCATCACTCGATCTGGATCATCATCACTATATCTGGATCATCACTCGATCTGTATCATCTCTGGTTCTAGAACATATCTACTAGATCATCATCATAGGTGGTATCTCTTGATTCTTCTTGTCATAGGAAGTTTGATAGAGCCAGCCCTTTTTCATGCTGGTTGTAGGCCTAGTCTCCGTGTAGGTATTTTCCAACACTTATATCTAACTCTAAGTCAGAATGGGCCACCCAACACTTACATATGATCATGTAGGAACCAATCCTATAATCATATCATAAAGGCAGGCCCAACACTCACATATGACCATGTGAGAACACATCCCACAACCCTGTAAAAAAGGCCTAGCACTCACATCTGACAACCAATGTTAGAAAGTCCCAACACTTACATTCAACCATGCGAGGAACCAATCCTACCTACATGTCGAAAGGGCTCTACACTTACATATAATCATGTAGGAACCAATCCTACAATTGCCTCAGAATGGCTCTACACTTACATCTGATCATGTAGGAACCAATCCTACAGTCACATCAGAATGGATCTCAGTCCCATACTGAGTATTCCTAGTAACTGACCAGGTGCCTCCATTCCAAGAATGGCATTTAGTACTTATATCTAATCATGCAGGAATTAGTCATACAGTCACATCAGAATGGCTCAGCACTCATATATGACATGTGAGGAACCAATCCTCTCATCATGATAGAATGGATCAGCTCTTACATATGGCCATGGAAGATACCAATCCTCTCACCATGTCAGAATGGCTCATGGACTCATCACTTCCCTTTGGAGGGAACCTCGATCTGGAGAAAACCAAGCTTCTCCCTAAAGTACTCAAACTTCACTCTAGCCAATGGATTTGTCAACACATCATCTATATGTTTGTCCATCACAACATATTGAAGCTTCACTACTCCTTTCTACACCATATCCCTGATATAGTGATACTTGATCTCAATATGCTTTGAGTTGTCATGGAACACCGGGTTCTCCAACAACTTCACACAACTCTAGTTGTCGTAATATATACAAGTAGCATCCAACTGGATATCAAATAAATAAGACAATAGCTTCTTCATCTATACTGCCTCACAACTAGCTGAACAAGCTATGACATACTTTGCTTCAGCTATACTCAGTGCCACAGACAATTGCTTCTTGCTAAACTAAGAGATCACACCTGATCCCATAGTGAAGCAACACCCTGAAGTGCTCTTCCTATTGATGGCACTACTTTCCCAATTTGAATCAACATAAGCCTCCATGTTAATCTTCTGATTCACCTCATAATTGAGCCCATAATCAACTATACCCCTCAGGTATCTCAGAATATGCTTTGCAGCAATCAAGTGAACATGTCTCAGATCTGTCAGGAATTGTCTCAAGGTGTTCACAGCAAAGCAAATATCTGGTCTCATGTTCATCGGGTACATTAAGGACCCAATCATTTGACGATACATCATAGCATCAACCTCTTCTAATGAAGCATCCCTCAATAACTTCAAGTTCGATGCCATAGGTGTGGTCATGGCCTTACAGTCCATCATCCTAAATCTCTTCAGGATCTCTACTGCATACTTCCCTTGTTCGAGGAAGATTCCATTCACATTCTACCACACCCCAATTCCTAGAAAATAGTGCATCATACCCAAGTCCTTCATTTCGAACTCAATATCAAGATTCCTCTTCCTATCAACAATCAACCCATCCATTCCTGTTACAAACAGATAATCTACATACAGTAGGAGTATCAATGGGTTACCATCTTCAATCTTGTAGTAAAGGTTGGAATCTGCTTTACTTTTGGTAAAGCCCAAACTCGATAGAAATCCATCAATTTTGTTGTACCATGTCCTGGGTGCCTGTTTCAAACTATACAGGGATTTCTTCAATCTACACACATGAGACTCCCTGTCATGTGTCTCAAAATCGAGTGGCTTCTCTACATATACTCCCTCTTCCACTACACCATTCAAGAAAGCAGTCTTGACATCCATTTGGTGTATCTTCCATTTCATCACTGTAGCCAAAGCAAGTAATGATCTGATGGAAGTGTATATGGATCTAGGTGCAAAGTTTTATTCATAATCTATTCCTTCTTTATGTGAGAAGCCACGAGCCATGAATATTTCTTTATATTTCTCTTTTTTGCCATCAGCAGCATGCTTGGTCTTGTAGATCCATTTGGAAGTTACAACAGACTTCCCTTCTGGTCTTGGGATAACATCCCAAACATCATTCTTCATGATTGATTGATACTCTTCAATCATAGAATCATTTCATTCTTTCCTTTATGTCTCTTATTCATAGTTGGAAGGTTCTTTATTGATAAGGTCACATAATAAAGCTACATACTCGGAGTAGGACCTGGTCCTCTTTCTTTCTCTGTGATTCTCTTCTGGACCCCCATATCTTTCTGCACCTTTGATACCTTCTCGTACCCAAGCAGGTTTCCCCTTATGAGGATTATCCTAAGGTGGATCTACATGTTCTTCTTGTTCTCGGTCTTCTTCTTGAATTTCTTCGTTCATGGTTGTGTCATGGATTCTGGGTGCTTCTGTTTCTTCAAGATCTTCAACAGGTCTCTTTATAGATTTCTTGTAAGCTGAGTATTTTTCAAATGTTACGTTCTTGTTGATGTTGATCTTCTTGAATCCTGGGAAGTATATTCTGTAAGCCTTCGATCTTTCAAAGTATCCCACAAATATACCCTTATTTTTTGAAGGATCTAACTTTGTCCTCTTTTCTTTCGGAATGTGGATGTACATTGGACAGTCGAATATTCTAAGATGGATGACTTCTGGTTTCTTACTAGAAAGTAATTCTTCAGGTGTATTTTTCTTGAGTACTCTGTGTGGAGTACGTTTCTATACATACAACACTCTTCTAGCATCTTTTGCTCATACATGCATGGGAATATATTGATCATGAAGCATTACTCTTGCAGCTTCCATGATAGTTCTATTCTTCCTTTCTGCAACCCCATTCTTTTGTGTATTATATGGAGTGGATAACTCCCTCTTAATCCTTGAATCTTTGCATAACTCTTTGAATTCATTTGATGTGAATTCTCTACCATTATCCAATCAAAAGGTCTTGATCTTATTTTTAGTGTGGTTCTCGATCAAAGCTTTGAATTCCTTGAATTTGTTGTTTACTTCATCTTTGTTCTTCATAAAGTATATCCATGTCTTCCTAGAAAAATCATCAATAAAAGAAACATAGTATACATACCCGCTTAAGGAACTGGATGACATTGGACCACATACATCGGAGTGAATGATTTCCAAGATTCCTTTTGCTTTGCTTTCGCTACTTGGAAATGTCTTCTTTGTGTTCTTTCCTTTTGCACATCCTTTCTAGACTCCTTCATGTTTTTCCTGAATTTTTGGAAGACCTTCAACAACTTTGCTTGTAAGTGGTAGTGCTCTGTAATGCACATGTGCAATCCTTCTATGCCAAAGTTCATTTGGCTCTACTGTGTCATGGACCAAAGCTTGTTCTGGATGGCCCTTCAATTTGTATAATCCTCCTTCTTGTTCTTCAATTACTATTGCATCGTCAATAGTCTTTCCTCTTGGCCACATGAGGACTTAGCCATCTACAAACGCAACCCTCATGCCTTTTGCATCTAGTGTTGATATGGAGAGAAGGTTATTCTTTAGTCCTGGTACAAACAAGACATCCTTCATTTTCATAGAATTTCTAGATTCTAGCTTGTAGGAGGATTCACCACTACTTTTTATGGGATATTGGAAGTTATCTCCAAGTTTCACCTTATCGGGTGAATTATGTTTGGATAGTTTCTCAAAGGATTTCTTGAATCCTGTCATGTGTTTGGAAGCCCCACTATCAATAAGACAATATTTTCTTCCATGTGTGACAGTTCCCATGAGAGCAGAGATTAGAACATATTCTTCGTCACTTGAAGAGTCTTCACTTTCTTTTTTTATTCTCTTTCTGGGAGGATCATCATCCTCACTAGTGTGACCATGATGTCTTCTTTTGGAGTTCTTATTCTTCTTAGATCCACTCTCATTCATGGGACAATTTCTAGCAAAGTGTCCTCTTTCATCACATGTATAACATATGAGTTTGGATGGATCCTTTTTCACAAAATTATCTTTATGATGAGAATGCTTACCTTGGTGATGATGATTTTCCCTTCTGCCTTTCTTAGAGTGTACTATGAGAGCTTGATCTTTGCTTCCCATTCTTTTCTTCTCGAGCTCCTATTCAATATTCTTCTTGTGAGCATTCTTCCCACAGTCTACTGAACTTGATTAGCTTCTTCCTAGCACATATTCCTTGGATGAAAGAATCCCATGATCTAGGGAGGCGGTTCAAGGTTGTCATCACAATTTCTGAATTCTCCACTTCTTCATCTACTACTTCAATTTTTTCTTTGATATGGGAAACCCTTGTAAAGTATTAATGTATGGTTTCCTCATTCTAGATCTTTACATTCTTCAACTAGTTCCTCAAAGTCATCTTTTGGTTTATGTTCTTCCCTTCAAACTGTTTGGTTAGGGCATCAAACATAGCTTTAGGTGTATTGAAGGAGGACACCTATGGTATGAGGTGATCCTTGATTGAATCAACAATAAACCTTTTATACATAACCAAATTCTTCTTATGTAAGGCCTTAGCCTCATCTTCCTATGGAACTGGAACCTCCTCATTGATGTAGGAGTCCAACTCATTTTCTTCCAGGACCAGGGCGATCCTATACTTCCAGGCTCAAAAGTTATTAGCTCCCTCAATATTTTCATCAAGCTTGGTATGATGAGACATATTAACTAAGAACCTCAAATGGAAATACAAAAACATTTAGATCTTACCAAGTCAAGATGTCGAATCCGGATTTGGAGCTGAATTTCTGCAATGCTGGTTCAGGAGCATATTCGGGTTTGACTTTCTCGGATTTTTGTCCAACCAAATGATTTGATATTGATCTCTAAACTTTGATTTTGAGGAGGAGATCAATCCAGCCCTGGGATCACTCAAAAATTCCACTTCTATGGAAATCCCTAATTCCCGGCAGCAGTGTCGGGTCCAAAACTGAAAAAGCTCAGAATCAGATTCTGTTTCAACAGAAAGATGCGGCCTAGAGAGGAGAGTCAGCCCAACCTTCTTTTGCTGAAAATCTATGGAGAGAGATCCAAAAAGTAGGAAGCCCTAGTGTTTGGAGCTGCACAGTGTCTTCCTCTTAGGTTAGCTCTGATACCATGTTATATTTTTAACATTTAAGGTAGCATTATATTAGGATCTTTAACTGAGAGAATAACAAGCACAACAATCAAACACAAGAGGTAATGAACAAAGTGTTTTTCCTCGAGGAAAAAATAAATGGAGAAAATCCCACAACTTCCTCAGAGATAGAATTAGCACCAAAAGTAAAACCCCAAAACAGTAAGATGATCTCCCAACAGCTATAGCCTCTTTCTTTCTAGCTCTAGCAACTTCTTCTCCCTCAACTATGCACTAAAACAGAGTCTGAGTGAGTGTGTGATAAATAGAGAGACTCACTCTCTATTTATACTAATTCCTGACTTAACAATAACTCACTAGGGCTGAATTCACTAGGTGAGTCTAACAACCCTAGGGCCCCGCAACTACAGCGACTTTAACCCTTGATCAATAGGAGGGTTACCCACAATGACTTCAAATGACTTGTTTACATTATAGAAACTCCCAATCGGAACATTGGGGCATGACATGAATCAATTACATTACAAACACTTCCTAGAATAAACATCGGGGTACAATACATAAAAAATACAAGTGAATACATTCCAAAGTTACAATTACATCAACACTATCATCACTCATTAGCCACTGAAAAGACAAGATAGGTAGTGGATTATGATTTGGTAGGAGGTGTTTAAATTATTATTATGATTTGGATGTGATCTATCCAATCCCAGATCCTCTTTACCCTACACATGTCCTATACATTATGACTTCATCCCTACATCATTATTGTAGCTCTAGTTCGCAAGATCACGAGGCTCATTAGCTAATAATTACCTTTGCAAATCTCAATTGCCAAATGGATCCCTCAAAATCAAGACATTCCCTTGATTCATTCCTCATTCCTTTCATTTGATTTCGCTGAGCCGAACCTCCCAATTTTCGCGTTATGTTTTCCTCCCCAAGTTTGAATTTCCAAAATTACAGGTGCAAAGAAACAATTCGGAAAATGAAGAGAGGAGGACTTGCCCTAAGGAAAGAGCTTGGTGATATCTGATACCTAGAATCACACCCCGAGGTATGTCAACTTTTCAAAGAAGTAGGTTGGTATAGGTTTTGTGAAAAAGTCCAAGGATCTCATCAACAAGTAGTAGAAGTGTTTTCTCTCACATTTGATGGCAGAAAAGCAATAATCGGCAAGGAAGAATTCCAGGTAGATGAAGCTCTTATAGCTGAAGAGACACAGTTTCCAAGGACTGGAAAAAATTGGTTTAAGACCACTATTACAAAGAATGCTGAATTTAGATCCTACCTAAAACCTTAGCACAAAAGTATTGTATGGAAGAAGAACATTCCTACGTCCTATCTCAAGGAGAAATGGTAGCACCTATTGAAGTCAATTCTTGTCTACATAACCTGTAAGGGTAGATACAATAGGGTGATGATATATCATTTTAAATTAATGAATCACTTCAATAGAAGGATCCCCTTTAAATTTACCTTTTTACCTCTACAAAATCTTGACTAAGATGGCTAATCAAGTCAGAGCCAAGCCAACCAAAATTGCAGGTACATTATCTCATCATGGATTGATCAAGCTAATTGTTTCTGAGTTGTTGCAAAGGAGGAACATTGCTTGGGTGTACTTCCTATTTTGGAATGAATTTGAAATAGAGCTAAAACTATAGGATAAAAATAGGTCTTCTTCAAAGAAGTCTTCCACTCCCAGAAGTGGAAAGAGGAAGAGGAGAGCCATCTCTCCAATTGCAGTTCATCAAAGCTCTCCATATTCTAAGACTAAGAAGGCCAAAAGGAACCTAGATTTCAGTAAGGAAACAAAGAAAGAGGAAGCTTCTTCACAAGATAAGAATGTCCTCAACCTGCCATACATTGATTCCGAGGATGAAGAAGAGAAAGGATTTGACCTAGAAAATAAAGTTGCAGAAGGGCATGAGTATATTCCATCGCCTACACCAAAGGATGATCAAAGTCAACAAGTTTCATCAGCTTCATCTAGCAAGCCAAAGGAATCCAGATCTCAGAAGATCAACCAACTACTAAAGTAGGTGTACGAATTAGAAGTTATTGAAAGAGAAATTAAAAGAAGCAATGGAAGATTAACTAAAATACATACTGAATTAGATGACTCTCTTCAAAAACTAAAAATGAAGTATACTAAGCTTGAAGAAAGAAATCTTAGGTTGATGAAGGACAACACCAAAGTCTACTGAAAAATCAGGTTGTCAAAATTATACACAAAGTGTTCAAATCCTCAGTCTCAAGCACATCATAATCTGGAAATGCTAGCAGAGGTAGCCATGAATCTTTATTATCCAAAGGAAACTTGTGATTCTACTGCCATCCTAGACCCTATTCAAGTTGTAGAGACACCAAAAGAACAACATTGAAGCTTTAAAATATTAAGATAAAACATGATTGTTGCAATTTTAATTAACTGTTAAAACAAACTTTTTGGTGTCTTAGGCGAACACTTCAATTGTTCATTAGCCACCGAAAACATTGCTTTTGGTAGCTAACAAGATCGAATTTTTCCTCTACTAGCCATCAAAAGTGAAGACATGGAAGAGAGATCTTATTTTTCCTAGATCCAAGACATTAAAGTTTTGTTTCAGTTTTCACCAGCAAGATAGAGGTAATTCTGCCAAATGGTAATTTCGAATTCTCCTTCAGTTTCTACTGCGGCTGTCAAAGATTTTGAAGATCAGGAAGATCTTTTGCGAGACAAAGATTGACCATCAAAATAGGATATTTTCCTATTTTCTTACAACTATTTTTTTACCGTTTACTTTTAGAAAATTAGATCCAGTTTTTCAAGATCTAGAATAATTTTGTAAAGGCTATAAAGCCTATGACTTCTTTAGAAAAAAACGTCGATTTGGAGTTCTAGCTATACTGTTGTTTTGATAAAGACACTTTCTATAATATTTTCAATATGCAAGATTCTTTCATTGTTATTTGTCAGATCTTCTTTTACATTTATGTTCTATTCTTATGAGTGAAATTATGTTCTTTATCTATGTTTACATAATGCATTGGTGACTGCCATCTTACCATCTGATTAGTGAGAAAATAATCATAATTAATCATACTAGTTTTATTGACCCATCATATATATATGGTTGTGTGTATGTGTTCTAGTTAATAAAGTCAGTTTCTTCATCCACATTTATATATTACCTATCTGACAGTAGCTCTTAAAGGCCTTGTTTTGTCTGAATGTACTTAAGACTATTTTGAGTATACCATTCAGTGAGTTAGATATTCATTTTGATCCAATATTACCCATCATTAAGAAAATAGATTAAGTTAGCTGGCATATTCGAGATACAACCTAGAAGAGTTTCCTGGAGTGCTAACAGATTGCAACCCAGCTTCAGTTGGGGGCCACCATAATATTATTGTTGTTGTCGATTACTTCATGAAATGGGAAAAGGCTATGCCTACAGTTAAATCCGACAGTGAGATAGCTGTGCATTTCGTATTTAACCAGATTATCACCCGATTCAGAAATTCGAAAGAGCTTGTCACTGACCGTGGTAGGCACTTTCAGAACAAAATGATGGAAGAGTTGGATTCCAAGTTAGGGTATAAGAAAGAGGACTCCTCATATTATTACCCTGAATTGAATGAATAGGTTGAAGAAGTGAACACATCACTTAAATCTATTCTCCAATGAACCATCGCAAAAAGCAAGAATAATGGGCATATCATGTTGTATCCTGCTTTGTGGGCCTATAGAACCGCAATTAATACTACCACCGATTTTTCTCCCTATCATCTTGTGCATGGGGTGGAGCTAGTATTACTGGTTGAATGCAAAATCCCTTCTCTAATACTAGATTTGGAGCTTTTACCAGACACTTTCGCATTGGAAGAGTGTTTGGTAAACTTAGAGCAGCTTAATGAACATAGTTGAGATGCCTTAGTGGCTGTAGAGGTTAACAAGCATCGCATTAAGGTCCAATACGATAATTCTGTCTGTATTAGGAGGTTTAGTGAAGGTGACTTGGTCCTTCTATTGGATCAAGATAAGGAACCCTTGGGGGAAGGAAAGTTTAATACCATGTGGCATGGTCCTTACGTGGTTAAATGTGTCTTAGAGAAAGGAGCCTATGAGTTGGTTGATTATGAAGGGACAACCTTGGCAGAGCCTAGAAATGGGATCTATCTCAAAAAATACTATGCATGATCTTCATCCAGGGCTGATTTTTGTATGTTATTCTATAGTTTTCCATTGCATAGTTAGATTTTCTTATGGTGATCTAGTTTGTTGATTAGTTTTCGTTTGTTAGATTTTCATAGGATTCGTTGATGGTACTAGCCGCCACACTCAAAAATCAGCTTTGGATGCTTGGGTGATCTATACTCCTACGGGTCAAGTATTGTCTTCAAGAGGAATATGTTTACGGCTTTCGTCAAACAATGTTGCTGAATATAGTGTAGTTATTGAGTTATTGGATGATTCCATTTTGCATGGTGTTCATTCTATTGAGGCACGTCTTGATTCACAGTTAGTGGTTTCATAATTTAATGGCTTGTATCATATTAGGGATATTATTACAAATATTCTTACGTGTTAGATTGCTAGAATGGAAATTTGAGAGTATAACATACATTCATGTTCCAAGAATTTTTAATCAAGTTGTTGATTCATATGCTAACTATGTGTTAGATTGGCATTTGTTTCACATACCATAAGCATATCAAAAACACATTTTACACATGTAAATAAAATAAAAATCGATCATCATAAAAAAAAATTTCATTAAGTTCAAAAAGTGACATCATAATACATAAGTGTCATATACAAAATTGGGGCTTCCAAGCCACCAAAGTATACTACACGGTCATACAAAAATATATACACCCAGGTCTCTAAGCCTGAGGTGGAGGAGGGTGCTGATCACGAGAGCACACTATGGCTTTAGCTAGCCAATGAAATAATGGAACCCATGCTCATGGTACTCCAACCACTTGGTGTTGCATCGCCTCAGGAAAGTCCTTGACTTGCGCCATGGGTACTCTATGTGTCAATCGAACAAAGTTCATGTGAATGCTCTGGAGCGTCCTCTCCGCATCCGCACCCATGATCTCATCAACTCTTCCCCTCCATCAATGATGAGGAAAATACATTTGGCCATCGTGGTCCTACATCTACATATACATGATTGATTTTCACTATGTGTCATCACACCAAAAACATGTCTTTTGATTTCATATATAAAAAACAACAAAAAAATTAAATAATTCAAAAATTAAAAGTGGGTTTGGGATTCTTTACCTATGTCTCCATAAGCCACTCTTGGTGGTAGGGGCATGTCTGGATCACTGTGAAAGTCAATCCCTGCATAGGGATTGTTAACCCAAAAAATATCTCAATGAGCTCTACATGAACTACACCACCCAAAGACATATATGTCACTACCTTTCACTACCCTCATTTGACCCCCACACCCTTGCAAAGGCTCAAAAATATGAAAAAGGGCTTTAAAACCCCTAAAAAGAGCCAAAATAACTCTCGTAGGGGCTAAAACCTCCAAAAAGGGAATAAAACCCCTCAAAGGAACTTAAAACCCCCAAAGGAGATAAGAATTGGGAAAAAGGGGCTTAAAGCCCAAAAAAGGGGCTAAAGCTCTAACTAGGGGCTTAAAACCCTAAAATCTCAAGAAAAAACTATAGATAGAGGGGTGGGGGTTACTCTCAAAAAACTCTTTCTCTCTCTATCATTATGTTTCCCATGTGAGTGCCTTGAGACCCTTTGCCTCTCAATCCATTCACCCTCCCTCTCCTCCATTGCGCCACAATCCAAGTCTCCATTCCATAGAGAGAGGTGCTTCCAAAGCTAGGGCATGGTGGCCCATTTCCACCAAGACTGAAGGTATAAATCTGTTTTATTTCATTTCCATTCTAGTTTTCTAACTTATTTTGTTTGCAGGTTTATTTACTCATAGTTTGCTATAGGTTCTCCTCTGATTTCTTCCAGCCATTTTTTCTTGCTCTAATAGTTTCCTGTAGGGTTTCATGGCTCAAAGCTAACAATTATTTGCAGGTTTCTTCCACCGACAAGAACCCTACCATTCTGTCCTATAGACGAAAGGTAGTTGTTTCTTCCTATAGCTAGGGAGAAATCCCTACTACAAATTTGGAAACTATACCAGGTCAATCCCAAAGGATCCCTGGATTGCTTTCAAATTTTTTAGTTTTCATTTTTGTTTTCTTGCCCTAGTTTCAATTTCTGTCAAATCTAGTTTAGATCTTTGTTTATCTATATTTAAGTTCACAGCTGATCCTCCTTCAGGACAAACCGAGCCATTCAGTTATAGTACAAGTCACTATCAGCTGTTCCCATCTCAAGTTAAAAAAATTTCCAATTTTCAGGCCAGGTCACACTTATCGGGCTGAAATAGGCGACTAGGTCGCTCAGGTTTTCCCAAAAGGTGAGACTTCCCTCTAAGGGAGCATATCACTCCTGTTTTCTATTTTTGAGTGACCCCCTCGCCTCTATTTTGGAAATATTGGTGACCCCCTCGCCACATTGGCCCTAAAACAGGTTACCATTCTCTTAGATTCGGTTTTTTAAGCTATCTGGACAATCAGTGTGTCTTAGCCGCCTTTGTCCAGCAGTCTGTTTTCATTTTCATACAATATGTGTAAATCAATGATAAATTTAACTGGTTAATGGTATAATGAATATGTTTTAAGGCTTGAATAAAATTACTGTAGGTTAAATTTCAATTTTTAATTGTAAATTAACACCTTCCCTAGCCCTTTCTCCTCTACCCAGTCATCACCCTTTGGGGTATTCTGGGATAAGATGAAGGGTGAAGCTCATATAGTAATAGGCACTTCACTTGTGATTTTTTGAGACGACTAAAAATGGGTGACTTGGAAGGTAGAGGGGGTGGTAGGCCCAAGGTGCCTCACGACGTTTTCGTCCTCCCTATTGATCGACCTTCCACTCAGAGAGTGACATAATGATCTACAAATGGGATTAGCCCCATTGTGTTGAGAGCCCAGAACTCTTTCCTGGTCGAAGAGTAATATAGGTGTAAGGAAGTCACCTAGTAAGTCTACCATAGTTTAGATTCATTTATGGCATGTTTCAAATTTTATGTTCACTATTTACTTCTTTCATAATAGGATTACCCATGTTGTAAGTTCTGTAACTGTAATGTCCCAATTTTGACCCCCATTTGCATTAAAAGATACATGATGTATATATTGTAATTAATTGTGGTGTGGAGCTAAAGGAAAAAGCCCCACCATTGATTTGGTTGTGTATGTTTCAGAAATAGGGATCGTTGCTGATGGTATATCGTGCTATCCAGTACATTATAGTTTTGGGAATCATGTAAATATGCACATCAATTAAAATAAACCTACAACCAGCTACAATGGTGAAACATTAAATGAAAAGGGCATGATTCCTAAGGTTAAGGGGGGGTTTGTCCAACCCCTGGGGGTCATTGGGGGTTTTCCATGTGTCGGACACCCATTTAAACCTCTCTTGTTTGTTAGTTGGGAGAAGTTATTGTTGAGTAGTGGTGGGTATGGCAGGACTGTTAGTCCTTTCCCACGTGCCCACTCCACTAGCAGACTCTTTCTCTTCACGTCGTTGGGGGCAAAGAAGTGACCTTCGATTCTTCCCACTCACTCCACTCTCCCATGATTGCACTTTTTCGAAGGTTTTGGGGTCTGGCTCACTCTCATGTAGGGGGGTGCTAGTTTTCCTCCCACCACTAGTGGTTCTAGTAATCTTGACATAGAGGGTCATTCTGTTCACTCTCCTCACGATTTCCCCATCGTTTTGTTGAATCCTCACACAAAGGCTGGAAATGGGATGTTTTTCCTCACGCAGAAGTTGGGGATTGTGATATCACGTGGCAAGATGGAAGATTCGCCTAAGAGGAATGATTCTGCTGTGTGTATGCTTTCCTTGTTAATGCTGGGAATCCTTCTTCTTCCCCATCTACAGACTGTGTAAGGTTCCCATTGTTTCATTATGGGATTGGGTTGTTGTTCTTCCCTGGTCTTGGTTGCTGCATGTGCAAAAACCTTTTTGGTGCTGCTAAGTTGTTTTGGCCACGCTAGGGCCAAAGAACAACTCTGAGTCATCTTGTTCACTTGAGCTATGTTCACCTTTTCGTTTCGGGTTGTCACCTTGTTGTCTTCATCTTCTTCACATATCTACGAATTGTTTGTTTACTATGATGTGCAATGGTTGGTCTTCAGAATGTTTAGAGGAGGATTAGAGGCTAGGTATGCTTGAGAAAACTAGTGTTTAGAGCCACTCAGATAGAGTTAGACAACTGGCTTTCTTCTCCACAATCCTTGAGGAGTATTGGAAAGGGAAGCCAGGGCCTGAGGGACTATGAAGCAGAGAAAGGACTGATTCTTGGTGTTGGGTGTGTGGATGTCTTAGAAGTCAGGTTAACACTGGTGTAGGTGTCCTTAGCTCTCCATTGAGGCCACCAGCTTAGCATTTATCCTTTCCTAGCTCCTCAATTGCCTGATAAACCCTACTACGTGGGCTTGGATGATTTGTGTACCTTGGCTATGTGTAAGCCTGCTTAGTCCCTTATTCCTTGGGGAATCATGCCCGGCTCGGGGGCAGCAGTGTTGCTGAGAGATTGATGAGCACACTGGCCTATGGTTGGGTGTAACATTGCAGCAATGTAGCTGGTTGCGGGGCAAGTTCTTTATGAGATAAGTATCCTTGTCTATTTCATTTCTACAATTATATTTGATGGCTAATGAGATATGATGAACATGTTGAATGACTGAATGTATGTTTGCTTCCATTATGTATGTGAATGATTATGCATCTTAGCATGTTTTATGTTTTAATAATTTTATTTCAGCATTTTATGTATGTTCATGTTCATGGGGCTAGTTTCCCATATGTTTGATGGTTTGGTAGTGTCCTCTTCGGCGGTCGGAGGGTCAGGGACGTTACAGAATGGTATCATAGATCTGGTTGCAGCATGGGCCTAAATGGGCTATGAAGATGCAGTGATAGAGCCATCATTGCAGCAATTGAGCCTCAGAAGGCCATGAGAAACCGGTTAGTAGAGGCAGGCTTCCCTCTACCCAAAAGAAAATGAATGACAACAAAACTTCAAAGAAATTTTTTTCTAAGTCTTAGGCCGTCAACTCATCAGAGGAATAAGTGAGAAGATCCTCCGATACTGCAGAACGTATAGGCTATAGATCAGTCGATGCAGATCATTGGCGATCAGCAAAGGATAGATGAAGAGATTGTCAAAACGCTGTCAGAGAAAAGACAAAGGAGAGAAAAATTTTGATTTTTTTTTCTAAGTTAGATTATTGGCGATCGGTGGAAGATAGTTGATTTCATCGTCGATGATTAGACGATGGGATCACTGAAACAATGGCTTCGTATGGCTAAGGTTCACCGAAACATCAACATAATTTAGTGAATGGATCGATGAAAGATAGTGGATGAAACCACTGAAATGTTGGCAGAAAATAGGTGTAGACAGAGCTGTGGTTTCAACGGAGATCTACCGAAGATCGCCGAAGCATCGGTGAGAATTAGAGGATGAATCAGTCGATGCAGCGGCAAGAAAAATTTCAAAAATTTGTCTAAGTGTTAAGAGCATTGGTGATCAGCACCAGTTAGTGGATGGAACCACTGATGAACTACATTGGAATAAATTAGTTGATTATGCATTCGCCATTGCGGCTGGCTAGTGGACTATCCTTCTAATGGATAGAGTCCCCGACTACTGATGCAACAGAGGATAGTTGTGCTGACACCCAACGTAGGGGAAAAATTTCCAAATTTACAAAATTTTTCTAAGGAATGAGATCATTGGTGATCGAAAAAGTTTATCTATTGGGATCACCAATGACTAGAGGACCGGATCACTAACGAATAAAAGATGAAGCTGCCAAGGCTAGTGAAGTGGATCGATGATCATTAGTTGAAGGGAGAGCCGATGCAAGAAGAAAATTCAATTTTTTTTCAAGTGTGGCATCCATCGGTGATCAGCAGAAGTTAGTTATATTGGTTTTCAATGAACATCAGAAGGGGTTAGTGGTTTATGCGCCTGTCGTTGAAGAATTCTAGAAGACTAATCTTCCGATAAATAGAGGCCCCGACTGCCGATGCCGTAGCCATTTGTGCTTTCGACCGTCGATTGAAAATTGTTAGTCGATCAGGTCGTTGAAATATTTGAGGGTTGTGAAACTACCGTTGTGGCCACATAAGGAACTATTCACCCAATGAGAAGCACATCCGAGCACCAACGCCGCAACTGCTAGAGGTTCCGACCATCGATAGGCTTGTGGCCGTGGACAACACAAAAGGACTGTTGGCCACCGTTGTGGAAGATGAAAGGACTAGAAGCCTTATGTATAGGGAACTCAACTGTCGATGCAGTGGTTAGTTGGGTTCCCTACCGAAAAGTTCAAAGTGTTAGACCCCTACAGGCTCAACACAATGGACGAAAATAGACATGCAAGCCGTTGATGAGCCATGGAGAAATTAGTGGTTCTGGCTACCAAAACGCCAGAAGGAAATAGGTGAACAACTCGTCAATGTCATCCAGAAGTTTAGATGAATATGGACCCGATACGATGAAAATATAGATGAATAGGCCGCCAATGAGCACAGAGAAAACTAGAGTTTTTGACTACTGAAACGTCAAAAACTTAGTTGGAAAAAGGATAGATGGGGAAAAAAAAAATTGGGTTTTCCAAAGTGCAATTTTTCTCATCAAATTCTAACTATTTTTCGATGGATTTTGAGCAAACTGCTAATGGATTACAGGGCTAAAAAGGAAGAAAATTCCAGGTGGCTGAGGTTGACATTTCAGACCAGAATACATTTGGTAAAAAGCATCATTTTTGAAATTGTGTGGTTTTCACACCCGAGGTCAGAATAAGGCATGTGGATAGGCGTTGGAAAGCTTATCCAGTAGGGAACAAGGGAGAGTCACTAGAATTTGAACACGGAGCAGAAAAATACTAGTGATTGTGTGAAAAAGAAATGTGCTGCTGTCAATATGGACAATCTGGGAACTGCATGCCTAGAGGTAGCAAGACCATGAAGTCAAACCAACTGTTGTGTGGAAGAGGAATCCCATGCAAAGATGAGGGACTTGAAAAGGGAAATTTCCTTAAACCCTATCTTGCTAATTATAATTACATTTTATAAGTTTTGTACATAAAATGTATGAGGATATGCCTTGCATGCATAGGATATCACATGTTCGTGAGAGTAGTGAGAATTATATATATTTACAATGAATCACTAATGATAATTATTGCATTGGTGTTGGCATTAGTGGAAAAACCAACGACAACCTGGACCATTAGAGGAAATTTGAGGTCTAAAATCGGCCTCCTAATAAAAATAATAAAATAATAGTTAAAATAATAAAATAATAGTTATTAATTTTGGAGGAAGAATGAAAAAACTACTTTTTGTGTTCGTATTTTTGACATATCTCCATGTTTTTTTACTCAAAATCTAAGCGGCAGAGATCATTGGATGTGGAATTTAATTCCACATCCAACAAGTACCCACACTGCATACTTTTGATGGACAACTCTGCCCTAAAAACAAGAAATACTTGAAAAAGTGATGATGATGTCATCATCACATTTTTTCAGGTATTTCTTGTTTTTGGGGCAGCAGGGTCCATCAAGAGTATGCAGTGTGGGTACTTGTTGGATGAGGAATTAAATTCTACATCCAATGAGATATTTTTCTTGAAATTTGAGTAAAAACACAAGGAGATATGTCAAAAATACGAACAAAAAAAAGTAGTTTTCTTTTATGACAAATATGTCAATTCAACCATTATGGTTGACTCATTTTACTGAAATTCTATTGGTTCTTGAATTCCAACTCACCAAATTTATTGTTGGCGCATTTTCTTATAAGGCCCATTTTAGACCCCAAATTTTCTCTAATGATGGCTGAATATGATGCTGATGCTAACGAATGTGACCAACAACCCTATGGAGAAAGGGATAAAGCAACAAGTCCAGAATCAAAAGTCGATGAGAAAATTCTGCAATCTCCTGCAAAAGAACCAACCAAACTGGTAAAGTAAAGGGTGTAAGTAGGACCTGTTACCACCTAAGTTGTACTTAGTGGTTTTTTATCAAGTGAGCCTGGTGAACTGGACAAGGATAACTTGTTCGGACTTAAGAAGACCTTTGGAAGTACTTCTGATAAGTGCTTGTTGTACTCTATCACATGTTCATACCCCATGGGGGAATTGTAATAAATGTTCTAGCATGATAGTGTCTGTAAAAGACTCAGTCTATTAGACTTTATTTGTCAATCCGATTAGCCCAGGGTGTTTTTTCTCTTGGTTATTATTGGTTGTTGAATAAACAACTGATAATTTATGAGTTTTTCACTCCATACCTGCAAAGTTGGGGTGGTCGGCTTGGAATTTAGGCCTATTGAGGTTATTAGAGTCTATATGTCAATGTATAAACATGCTAGACATCATGGTTGAGTCATATGAACATGTCTAAGTCCCCCTAGGTTTTTCCAATTTTCCAATTTTTTAGTTTTTGTAGTGTTTTTTATTAAAAATTTAATTTTTCCAAAATGTAGGCTATTTTTTAATAGTTTAATTGGAAAAATTGATTTTGTAATAAAAGTGGGCCAAATAATCAGTTTCAGTCATGTAGGTGCTCATTTTCAAGCTAAGAGCACCATGTAAACCCATGGACCCATTGTTTCCTAGTTTTGAGTGATTTTCCATCACTCGGGTCAGAAAGCCCCAAAAATCAATTATTGATTATTTTAATTAATAAATTGATGAATAATGGAGCAAATCTAGAATCATAGATCAGTGGATTCTCAACTAATTTGATTGAAATCAGTCAGATCTGAACCAGATTGATTAGATCTGATGAATCCTTGACTGAAGGAGGTGATCAAATCAAATCAAGAGTTGATCTTTAGCATCCTTTATGGGGAATTTCACCCTCCCTCTCTCCTCCACACATGTTGGCTCATCTAGATGAGTTTTGGTGGATGCTTCAGTCAACAGGTTAAGGGGTCAGTCAGATCAGCCCCTCGATTGACATTTGCATTCAATGAGACTCAGATCTGGCTTAGTTAGATACAAATCAGGCATTGATTGACTCTCCATTAACTGATTTGATCTATCTCCTTGGGATTTGTGCCCCCTGGGTTGGATCTCTTATTTTTTGTATAAATAAAGCACAAGCTTCCTCTTCCAAGCTAGTTAAAACTAGGATTGAGGTGCTGCTGCTATTGTACTATTGTTATTGTTCATTTGAAATAAAGAGAATCTTTGGAGGCAAGACAGTGTTGTGCCATTGTATGCATGGATGATCATTGTCAATTTTTACTCGGGTAACCTGTATCTGTGTTCATAATTTGCTGATTGCTTATGGATTCATTGCTAAGATTGATAATAAGCTTATTATAATCTTGATAGGAAAGGTGTTTTTCAATAAGTTTATTGGAGATATCTTTCCTTTGATGGATGTTTAGATATCTAGATTCAGCATGTTATTTTGAATCTCTGTGTACGTACTAATCGGATCTCACAAGTATTTCGGCAAGTTTTTTTATTTCAGCTGAGCTGCAGGTTCCTATATTGGAGAGGATTCTGTTCTAGTTTTCTTCTTCACTCTCTTCAAAACCTTCAAAAGGAATAGTCCCTCGACATTCCACCTGAAAGCTCCATGGTGGATCTTCAAGGCTACCAGCATTTCTCTCCTCCTCTTCCTCCTTCAATATCAAATCTTTTACCTGGTTACTTTGTTCACGGCTTTGATATTGTTTAGATGTATCATGTTAAAGTAAATTTAACATAGATCTATATTCTCAAATCCCATAATATAGATCTTTCTCTTAAAATGTTTCATAAGCATTCTAGATCTAACTTTAGAGAAATCGTCCTTTATGCATGGAATTTTAAAGAGAATTTGTAGCTTGCATGCATTAGATTTATGTTTTCTATTATAAAAGATAAATCTAGAAATTAGTTCATATCATATTGTCTGCCTAAAAGGAAATCCAAGATCCCAAGGAAAGCTTGCTTTCCTTGGTTCCCTTTTTACCTTTTTTAACTAGTTTTTTACTTAGCTTTTTTTGGTTAACAGTAAGCTGACCCAAAGGTACTTTCAGAGTTATTTTGGGCATATTTCAGTCTAATAATATTGCTGGTTTCTATCAGGTATAACAGAAAAAAGGAGGATCTGCTCCTCGAAAGTGACTTTTGGGCCTCTAAATCCCCCTAGGGGTCTCCCTTGTTCACTGAAATCTTTAATTTTCGCACTTTGTAAGCTCTTGATTTCATTCTATATAAGAATAAAGAGGAATCATATCATTTTTTGGATATTGTAACCACTGGTAGTTAAAATATTTTTTGAATAGGCTCTTTCGAGCCCATTCCTTATCCCCCCTGGGGGGATTTGCATCTGTGTCATTTTTTTCTTTTGTTTGTCTTTTTTCAATATAGCATAGTATTAATATGCACAATAGTATACTTTGATTTAAAATCAATTACATATTCAATTTCTACTGGTTTCAAAGTAACTTTAATACTTACCCCACAAGCCTCCTTTTGAGCTGAAAGGTGAAGAAAGGTTCGTGGTAGTCTAATTAGAAAACTTTGGTTTGCTCATCTTTTTATGTTTCATTTGCTATAATCATTTATTTTAGTAACCATAATAAAATCAACCCCTCCTTAATTCCCTGATTGAGGTCCACTTGGACCGAAAGAGGTTCC
Source organism: Pseudotsuga menziesii (assembly GCA_001517045.1). NCBI lineage: Eukaryota > Viridiplantae > Streptophyta > Pinopsida > Pinales > Pinaceae > Pseudotsuga > Pseudotsuga menziesii. The sequence continues at coordinate 229,606 of LPNX010811547.1, forward strand.
TAGAGGGTTTTATTTTTTAACAAGAACATCCATCTCAAAATTTACTAAAATTGACAAGACTCCGGTGTGTATGCTCTGCACTTGGCAGTGGTTTGTCCAATCAGTCAAGATGTATCAAAAGCATTTGAGTGACTAGTATAATTAGGATTCACTCTCCCAAATTGACAAACCATCAGGTGAAAATCCAACACCTAGATCAAACCATTACGGTGGAAAAATACCTAAAGGAAGCAGGAACTTCTGAAAAGTGACCTCAGGGCACCAATCTCTGTCACACCCTAATGGGTGCATTATGAACAATAGCCCCAGAGACTCCATTCAGCCCACATATTCCTTGCGGGTATCCGTGAAGGTTTAGTTTTGGACATGCTCCAAGTACTCTCGTGTATATCTAGAGTTCACCCCCTCGTCTGAGCCACTAAGCAAAAAGGGAATTCTTTGCAAAAAGGTTTGTCACAAAACTTCACATTTTCCCCAAAAATTATGTTTCTAGCATAGGCTCGGGATGTATAGGAGGACCAACCTTGTCCTAGAATTCCTTTACCATCTATTGCACTCTAGCAACTTCCACTGTGACATCCTCTGCCTGTTTCTCCAATTTCTCCACTTGGTTGGAACTAATATGTTTTGATGATTCTACCTCTAGTGATTGTACTATTTTTTGAAGCTTCTGTTGCACATGATGAATAAGGCCTGTGAGCCTCGCGGATTTCAATTGCTGTGTTTCCACCTCGACTTCCCTAGTCCACTTGTTACATCAAAATCTTGTACTCTTGATCCATGTGTTATCCCTATGTGTTATAGCAGATTTCACCACTCTAGGTGAATCACACCTTGTATGGCCCTCCCCTGTCCCGCTGCAGACTCCTTAGACCCCATGGACCATTTTTTGTCGTTTGATGTTTCCTTGATCATCCCTAAAAACACATGAAAAATGATACACGTTACTTTTTAACCTATAAGCATGTATATACGTGGGTTTGCCCACTAAAACTGCGTACATCGGGATGTGTGCATAATCCAAATCCTTTTGGAGTTTTCCTTGACATGGATTCGACTCATTTGACTCCTGTCCTTCCCTATGCCTTGAGATCGCTCGGATTCGACCTTTCATTATCCCTTTGAAAGCTATATAAAGAACCCATTGGTACATTGAAGGAAAGAAGAGAGAATTGAGAGCAAAGAAACTATAGTCCATTGTTGCTGGAACTTATGCTTGAGTCTACATCCCTTTGTCCCTTGGAGCACTTTTGTGTTCTTCCCAAGCTTGCCTTTTTCTTGTGAGCTTTCTATCGAGAGATGGAGGATTGAAGTGGTGGAGGCCCAAGTGGGGGATTCAGTTTCTCCGGTTCGTAGACGTGCCGTCAGAGGTTGTATCTTGTAATCTCCGATTTATATTAATAGAAATATATTTTCCTATCCAATAATGTGTGTTTGAATGAATATTTTATCCATGGGATTATGTCAAATGATTTTACATTATTGATTATATATGCTAGAATATATCTAACACCATGATATATAGAATTCTTGTATTGTTTACTTGTTTTTGAGGAAGTAATCTATCAATTCAAGCTGAAGATTGGAAAGCTCAACAGGGATCTACTTCAACCGTCTAGAATAATGTATGAGGTCGGATCCTTTAGTGTTATACATTTAATTTCTATTGCATATTGGAAAGGATTGATTTCTAGAGTCAAGCTGTCTATTGTGGTACCCCAAGCCATAGGAATTTCTCTCCATAACAGAATTGGCGACTCCACTGGGGAGTTGCTAGTAGTTGTCCTTTGGGGGTTGTTTTCTTGGCATTAGATGAATTTGAATTGCTCTTTCTCTCTTGTTTTTGTGTCGGGTCTGGGGGCATGTATTCCTAGTAGAGTCTGATTGATGCAAAGTTTGTCTCAGCCTATCTGTTTTCCTTTATTTTATGCACCTTTTCTTCCTGTACGTGGGTTTTTGACTTACAGTCGCGTATACACGCGGTTTCCTCTGCGGTTTCTGAGTATACACGCAGGTTTACTGCGAACAGTTGCGTATACCCTTTTTTTTTCCTTTTTGGGGAAGACAATTGGTTGCTGGGTGAATTTTGATATTTGTTGAGTCTCCTTTGGCACTGCCTGAGCCTGTTTAGACCTCTGTTTCTGACCAGAAACGTTTTTTTTAGGCTAATTTTTTTTTATGAAGGTTCTTGTCATGGCATTTTCGATTTTTTGTTTGAGATTAGTGCATTAGAGTTCTTTTACCTTAGTGCTTTGCTTGAGTGCTATTTGGGTGTGCTTGCAAAGTCTAGGGGTCGTAGAATCATTCTTCTGCTTTTTGCATCTCTTTTATTTTCAAAAAATCAAAAAACATTTGCTTATCATCATGCATTGCATTTTGCACTTTGCATTGTAATTGCACTAGATCTAGATTTGCTTTGGAGTACTAGTTAGGACTTCATATAGGAAAATTTGCATTCATCATTTGAAGAAGAATTGTGCATTTCATGTAGTAGCATACCCTATTTTCATGGACACAATGCATTTGCATTGATTGTTAAGGTGTGCATTTTACATCATGTTGCGTCATAACACCACTAGTTGCATGGTCATATCCCTTTTTTGAGTAATAAATCCAACTAAAATCAACGCTAAATTAAAATGAATTACACTCTTTTCTTTTCTAGGGTGCACCAACAAGCTTAGGTTTTAGGATCTTGGAATAGTTCATTGTAAGTCAATTCTCCAAGATCACTAAACAACAACATCTAGGTGTTTTTCCAGGTGAGTGTGTGAAATCCTTGGTATAACCAGGGTTTCTCAGGATCCTCCTCTCAAAATGGAGTTAAGCACGAGGCAGTGTGAGTGGTTATTGATTGGGATGACCCCTAGTCATAACTGAGTAGCACTGGAGATATTTCTAGGATTGTATTTGTATCTGGTGGCTCTTTCGAGAGTTTCAGGCTTTTCTACCCTGCCCATACGGTCAATCCTGCCTGTGACTGTCTGCCTGAGCATTGATTATATTGAGGTGACTTTAGTGGCCTTACCTAGGATATCGAGGGGGTACTTTGTAGGGGTTATTCTATAGGTGTCCCAGCCAGGTTGGGGTCAGACAGCATAGTCGCTTTACGCGTTGAAGCTGAGGGCCACAATAATTGGTTACATACCTCCGCTTGTTGTGTATGGGAGTCTCAAGACTCTCCTAGGCGAGACATACCTGCTTCATTCGGGAGCTCACTTATTCGGTGTTGATGTAATTGAAAATTCGGAATGTATTCACTTGTATTTCTTATCTATTGTAACCCGATGTTTATTCCGGGATGTATTTGAGTCCTGTCATGCCCCAATGTTCCGATCGAGAATTTTCTATAATGAGAGAGTCATGTCAAGTCATTATGGGTAACCCTCCTATTGGTCGAGGGTTAAAGTCCCCAGAGTTGTGGGGCCCTTGGGTTATTAGACTATCCTAGTGAATTCGACCCTAGGTGAGTCATTGTAAGTTGGGGAAATAGTCCCCACCATTGTGTTACCCTCCTATTGGTTGGAGGAGGAAAAGTCCCCACAAGTGGTGGGGCACTAGGGTTATTAGACACTCCTAGAGATGTCAGCTCTAGTAAGTAATTGTTAAGTGAGGACGACATGTTGGTGTTGGAGCAGAGTCCCACAGCTACAGGAAAAGCTGCCATTTTGGCGAATAGATAGTTTTGGCGACAACGAGGAGATAAGGTAAAGCTACGATGCCGTAGCATATTTCTAGCTACAGAGCAGAGCTGGAAACCGTGACTATTGGAACAGAGAAGTCAAGGGAGAAGATAGTACCTGAGCGGCCGAGAAGAGAGAGATCAACCACTGCATTGAAGGTAGCGACGAAGACAGGAGGGCTCAGCTACCCTCATAAAGGAAAAGGAACGACGAGGCCAAGGTATTGAAGACGAAGGACAGAAGAAGGGAAGCGGTGCATAGTACCCATGGTCGGCGCTAGGAAGCATGGAAGAAAGTAGAGGAACAGTGGTGTGATGGAAAGAAGCTACCTCAAGTACAGATATGCCGACTGTAACTAGTTAGGGTTTGGGTTACAGTTGGGACAGGCCCATAGTGTTGTAATGGCGAGACCTTCGAGCCGCCTATAAAGGGATGCATTTTGTAGTGTAAAAGGTTGGCATTTTGTGCAATTTAATCCATCCAGCTAGTTAGACCATCAGTAGTCTGTTAGTTCACTGTATTTTGTATTGTAACAATCCGCAGGGATTGACAGAGAGAGAGAGAGAGTAGGAGTATATTGTAAGAAGGCAATATAGAGAAGAGATCTAAGAGAGAAGGGCTCCAGGCTATGTGCAGAGTTACCCAGAAGATCTCTAGCTGCATATGCGGTGCAGCAGAACTGTGTACCTCTCTCAAGTTATAATATAGAAACACAGTTCCATGGATGTAGCTTCTACACTGGAAGTGAACCACATAAAATCTGAGCGTTGTGTGATTGATTCATGTGATTGTATTTGCTTGTTATATATGTCATTCGTTACATGAACTTTGCTTACAGTAAATGTATGTATGTGTTATTCAGTTTGCAGTATGTTTAAAGGTTAAATGCAAGTTGAGTCTTTAAGTATTTTATAGAAGAGTATATTAAAGTTCCACTTGAGACAGTTAAGAGTCGCAGTGTAAAACGGCCTTGTGCATTGAGTCCTGTTAGTCGAACACCAGCACGCTAGGTACGCTGAGTCCCAGGGAGGCGATATCGCACCATCAAAGAAGCTGTGGTGTGCTGCGATAGAGGATCGAGCATAGGAGAGAGTCGTGTGTTGCCCAAGATGTGGCGATGCAATGAGGGAAGGTTTAAAGTCAGCGCGAGTAAGAGGAACCTGCGCAGCACAAAGAGATAGAAACCACGCAGGCTAAGAAGAGCCCCAAGGCATACATAGGATGCGACAGAACCTGACCGAGACACCTAAGTCTTTGGTCAGCCCATTAGAGTCACTTCAGGTGAGACTTCAAGCTGTTTTGCGATCTATCACTGAAATGCCCAGTGAGCTAGGGGTGTTGTTGGTTAGTTATAGTAAACCCGGGCCTGCCTAGACAGCAAACAAATGGTTCCGTTGCCGGTTTTGAACAAACTGAGCGCTAATGTTCTATTGGCATCCTACTAGAAATGAACTCAATGAGTGGGTTTGTTCTAATGAGAAAGAGTTTTCTCAGAAAGAAAACAAGAGTCCTAGACTGAGTACAGAGGACTGGTTACAAAAACATATCATTACAGACCTGCATGCGATATTTTTTGCGACCTTTGGAAACAAGATTTACGACTGGCTATCAAAGTTGACTGATACAAGCATATTCAAGAAGAAAAGAAACATTTTCTGGACACCGGAGCTGATTTAGACCGTGCAGAACCTTGATAATCCCATTATGAGAGCAGTAGAGTTCTGGCTTGTGAGTGTGCTCGACGGCTTCGTCACAGAGTTTGCAGTCGACCAGACAAAAAGCTCCAGTGAGGCTGAGCAGTACTTCTTCAAAGGATATCACGGTAAGTACCTAAAATCTTTAAACTTGTCCATTAAGATGTTATTACATGAAAAAGTAACAATGGATCTAGTTTCAGATGAATAAGTAAATATAGTAATGTCACAAGAGTTTGAAAGTGATTTTGATGAAATTGGACGTACACGTAGTAGAAAGAAATACAAAGTAGATTTCAGATCTCCATATTTGAAGACAGTTCAGATAGTACTAGACAACAAAGTCACAGTACCACAGACAGAACAGAAGGGGGTATCCCTTACCACCCTTATACACCACAGAAACAGGCCGAGACTCGGCATAATCCCGTAGGAACTCCATCTAGCAGTTCCTAGACAGTACATACTACTCCTAAATCACCTCCACCTACACCACTGAGTCGAAGTAACACAAAAAATCAACATCCACCACAAAGAAATAGAATGGGGGATGATATGAAGCTACCTATCTTTAAGGGTACAGGGGCAGAGGACCCAGAGAAGCATTGGTTTCTATGTGAAGCCATGTGGACAGTTAAAACCATCAATGACGATAACATTAAACTTGTACAGCTGGTCACCACACTAAGAGATCGAGCCTTAACATGGTATATGAAGTATACCACGGTACCCAGAACACTTGTCCAGGTTAGGACCACCATGATTAAAGAGTTCAAGAAACATAACTCTGAGTCATAGTGCATTACCGAGCTTAAAGACATCAAACAGTTACCTACAGAGTCTGTGTGGGACTTTGATCAGAAATTTAAAGCCCTTATAGACCAAGCCAGCTTTGAGTTTGCGCTGGAGTAGCATAAGGAATGGTTTATTGCAGCACTGCTCCCTCACATTAGAATGCCATTAATGCAGTAGAAAATCCAGATGCAGGACGATGCGTTGGAGATGGCGATGAAACTAGAGGCTTCCCCTCTAGCTGAAACCAGCACAGGTATGACAAACCTACAAAACCAGTTGGCTAATCTCACGATACAGATACATGACCTTAAGAAAGGGAAAGAGGTTGTGCAAGACATATGGTGCATAAAGTGTAAAGCACAAGGCCATAGTAAATATAATTTTCCAGTCTTTCTAGAATATCTAGCAACCAGGGCTCCTAACCCCTTACCATAGACCCACAGGCCGTGGTGTGAAATATGCAAAACAAGAGGACATCTACCTCACCAGTGCCCTCTACTTTAGAAGTACGTGCAGACACCCAAGAACTTATACTGCATCTTCTGTAATTCAATAGGCCATGATGAACATGATTGCCGACCCTATGACCTCATGGTCGGAGCAAAGCAAGACTTGTACAGAGTCCAGTCAGAAACACAGTGTCTAGCATCAGGACCACAGCATGATCCGGCTTATGGTGGCCGTGGAGGAGGATTCAGAGGACGAGGAGGGTTCAGACACTTTGGACATAGAGAAGGCTTTGGCCATGGTCACGGACCAGTTACTTGTTACAACTGTGGAGTTGAAGGACATTATGCTAGGGACTGTCAGAGCCCTACTACCAAGTGTAACTATTGCAAATCTTATGATCACGCTATAGAAGACTGCCCTACCTTGATATCTAAGATCAGAGAACCTAAGCTAGCAGTACACCAGAACATCCATCTTATTATTGTTGAGCAGGTAGAACTAGAACCAAGGGTCAACATTGTGACTCGCAGCGGTGCTTCCACAAATGGGACATCGTAGGAGACTGAAAAGACCACAGGTCAGGAGTGGGTGCGTAAAGCTCCTAACAAAGAAAAATCGCTTAACCTACAGAAGAATAAATAGACATTTTAGGAAGCTAAAACTTTCTTTGATGACCCTATGCAATCAGGATCGTAGGTATCGCTGTCTAGGGGTGTACCGAAGCAAGAACCTTGTGGCGTTAGCCCTAAACAGATACTGCAGGCTACCACATCGGTCGCTTATGACAAAGACGAGTTGGTAGGAAGTGTACAATCCTTCCTCCACAACTGTTTAAAACTCGTGAGAAATGAGCAAGCTATTGGAGAACTTTAGCACATCATAGATCAGTGTCAACCATCTTCTTCCGTGAGCAGTGCACAGCGTGCTATTCATAATATTATGGGACATACAAGAACAGAAAGAGAGATGCGACTCATAGCACAGGTTGGAGAATTTGAAATGGATGAGGTAATCCTAGATCTAGGATCAGAGGTAAATGTTCTGACTAAGCAGACATGGGAATAGATGGGTAGCCCTAAGTTACTCAGATCGCCTATCCATCTCAGATTAGCTAATCAACAGAGGGTATCACCCCTGGGTCGATTATCGCAGGTACCAATTGACATTGACGGAGTTCACGGCTCCGTTGACTTTGAAGTTATAGAAATCATTGGCGATAGTAGCCCATATCTAGCAATACTAGGTATTGATTGGGCGATCGGTAACATGGCTATTATCGACTTAAAGAGAAGACAACTGACCTTTGAGGACTCGCAGATCCGGGTCATCGCACCATTAGATCCTCTTCAGGGTCCTAGATACATTGAACCTATCCAAGCAGAGGAAGAGGCACATAACATGGACAGTCTCTATCAGATGACTGTGAACCAGAGCGACTACATCAACCCAATAGTAGAAGGAAACATTAGTTGGTGATGCGACAGCTCATGCGCATTGGATTCAGATGCTGGTCTAGAGAACTAGCAGAACAAACTTTACGAAGTCTCAGTGCACAGATGTGTGTACATGACTAAGTCACTACGATGGATTGGCGCAGAGATCAACGATCTTCCATCATTTCATGGTCTAACAGATATCCAGGAATTTTTCATGCAGTTTGAACAACAAGTTCCTCATGAGCAGAGGATCGCAGCTATGGACCTTGTAGTACGAGCTACACCTGCAAGATGGTGGTATGCACATAAAGAGAATATCACATCATGGGATAATCTTAAGAGATTGATGGCGATCAGATTCTCTACCGACAGAGAGTATATCCAGCAGAGATACACAGGAGAAAGTGACCCCAGGTCACATATTCAAACATGTGAACATAATTGGTTGAACATTCCCGAGAATGAATGGGTTCACCGATTCATTCACACTTTGGACCCAGTTCCACAGAACTTGTACACAGAGACTGAATTGCGCAAGGGAACAAATACATGGCCACTTCTAATAGACAGCTTTCTACTTAGCTTCACTTTTGAATCTGAGTATCCAAATGTTGATCAGGCCCTAGATGTAATAAAGATTAAGATATTTGAAGATTGCACCATATCAGTGTCAGCTCAACCTGAGTGGGCCATCTAGTTAGAAGAGGCGCTAGAGTGTTATAATTTTGCATCAGAACCAGAGGAGGAGGATGAGGATCCTCGCAATATCAACAATTTGGAGTCAGAAGGGACTCGTGATGTTGATGGACCCAAGCTACAGATCCCAGCAATCACGTAGCTGATCAAGATTAAAAACATCAATATTGGCACAGACACAGAGATCAACGATCTTCCATCATTTCATGGTCTAACAGATATCCAGGACTTTTTCATGCAGCTTGAACAACAAGTTCCTCATGAGCAGAGGATCGCAGCTATGGACCTTATAGTACGAGCTACACCTGCAAGATGGTGGTATGCACATAAAGAGAATATCGCATCATGGGATGATCTTAAGAGATTGATGGCGATCAGATTCTCTACCGACAG
>LPNX010811547.1:239059-396033 GCA_001517045.1 Pseudotsuga menziesii
CAACAATCATGGAGCCGATCAAGATTAAAAAGATCAATATTGGCACAGACACAGAACCAAAGTTTGCCTCTATTGGAGACTATTGGAACAATGAAACAGTTGGACAGATTGCAGATTTGCTACATGAGTATCAGGACCTATTTCCCACCAAGTTCACAGATATGAAGGGAATAGTCAGAGACTTGGGAGTCATGAGGATACCATTGAAAGAGGATGCTAGACCAGTCAAGCAGCATCCATATAGATTAAATCCGCGTTACAAAGAAAAAGTCAAGGTTGAGATCGATAAGATGCTAGCAGCAGGCATCATTGAGCCTGTAGAAGAGAGAAAATGGGCTAGTCCCATGGTTGTGCAAGAGAAGAAAACCAAAGGAGACATCAGGATCTGTGTCAACCTACGTAAACTCAATGACGCATCGCTTCATGATCCATTTTCGACACCTTTCACGGATGAAGTACTAGACAATGTGGGAGGACAGGAGGTCTACTCCTTCACTAATGGCTTTTCAGGCTACCACCAGATCAGAATCCACCCAAAAGATCGACATAAGACCATGTTTGCAACAGAATGAGGCTCATTCCAGTATACGGTAATGCCCTTTGGTCTTAAGAATGCACCAGCTATCTTTTCTAGAGTAGTAGTTGTTGTATTTAAAGAATACATCCATAAATTCCTTGAAATTTATTTCGATGACTGGACTGTATTTGGATTAATTGACAAACACATAGGAGATTTAAGACTGATGTTAGAGAAATGTAGGCAGTACCAGATTTCTTTGAACTTGAAAAAATGTATATTCTGTGTGCCATTTGATATTTTGTTGGGTCACATTGTTTTCAGGCAAGGCTTGATGGTAGATCCCGCAAATATTGCCATCGTTGTAAATATTCTAGCACCCAAATTAGTCAAACAATTGAGGACAGTACTTGGTCATGCCGGCTACTACAGAAAATTCATCAAGGGATACACAAAGATTACAGCACCAATGGAAAAACTGCTAAAGAAACATGTAAAATTCCTATGGAATGAGGAATGCCAGCAGAGTCTAGACACGCTTAAAGAGAAGATGGTTACAGCACCTATCTTAGTATTTCTAGACTGGACTAAGCTGTTCCATGTACATGTGGATGCATCTGGCATCGCACTAGGGGTTTTTTTAACACAACCAGGAGAAGGAGGTATCGATCATCCTATCACATACTCCAACAGAAAGCTATCGACAGTAGAAAATAACTACACCACCACAGAAAGAGAAGGATTAGCTATGGTGTACGCGCTACAGAAGTTCAAGCACTACCTGTTGGGTTCCTCATTCAAAATGTTTACTGACCATTCCACATTGAAGTATCTGGTCAATAAGCCAGTGTTAGGGGGAAGAATCTGCAGATGGTTACTCCTCTTTCAGGAATATGATTTCGAAATCATGGTCAAACCAGGAAGATTGAATGTCGAACCTGATCATTTGTCGTGAATAGACTCAGGAGAAGAGCCAAGTAACCTAGAGGACAATTTTCCAGATGCGCAATTGTTTTCTATCCAGATCGTAGATGAGTACTATGCTGACATCATTCACTTTCTCACTACAGGAAGGGCATCTGAGGAGTGTACCAAGCATCAAAAGAGGTAGTTGGTTGTTAAAGCAGCAGACTTCACCCTGATTGCAGGACAGTTATACAAGTTAGTTCTAGATGAAGTCCTGCGCAGATGTGTGATGCCACATGAAAAAGAGGCTATTATTAGAGAAGCACATTCAGGTACCATAAGAGGTCATTTCGCAGGAAAGCCAACTGCACAGAAAATCCTGACCGTAGGATTATGGTGGCCTACGATATACAAAGACACTAAGGACTTTTGCAGATTCTACGATATCTGCCAGAGGGTATGAAAACCTTCGCGACGCGATGAAATAGCGCTGCGACCGCAGATTACGTTGCGCGCATTTGACAAATGGGCTATAGACTTTGTGGGTCCTATCAACCCACCAGGAAAACGAACTAGTGCGAGATATATCATCACTGGAAAAAAGTACCTCACCAGGTGGGAAGAGGCCAAAGCAGTAAGGAATTGTGATGCTGCTACAGCCCCACAGTTCATTTTTGAAAACATTATTACTAGATTTGGATGGCCAGTAATTTTGATGAGCGATCAAGGCACACACTTCTTGAACCGCACCATTGAGGCCTTGACGGAATAATTTCAGATATAGCACCATAAGAGCACTCCCTACCACCCACAAGCTAATGGTACGGTGGAGGCCTTTAACAAGATTTTAGAAAACGCTCCTACTAAGATCTGCAACAGCCAAAGGACTGATTGGGACCTCAAAGTTAACGCTGTATTATGGGTGTATAGGACCACATGCAAGAAACTTATAGGACACACACCTTTCAGTTTGGTGTATGCGCAGGAGGATGTTATGCCTATGGAGTATATTCTTCCCAATTTAAGAATTGCTCAGATCATTGGAATGCTTGATACAGACACGGTGCAGGGAAGCCTAGCATAGCTGCTTGCCTTAGAGGAAGACAAATTCATCACCGGATTCCACCAAAAAGTACAGAAAGCACGTGAAAAATCTTGGCACGGCCGGCACATTAAGAGTAAGACTCTTCAGATCGGAGACCTAGTACTCCTTTATGACATTAAATGTCTTAAGTTTCCAGGGAAGTTCAAGATGCATTGGTTGGGGCCATATCAGATACAACAAGTTACAGAGGGAGGAGCCATTCAGCTCAGCAAACTAAATGGGGAGCTTCTTCCCATGATGATCAATGGCAGTAGGCTTAAGCTCTATAGTGACAGCCACTCCACCTCTCAGCCCTAAGTCTGAGTCGCAGATGGTGCAGATGCCCAATGTAGTTGAAAGGAGGCATCGCACCGAGAATTAGTCTACACCGGCAGGTATTCCAATTAGCAGGAATCACATAAGGATGGTTCATTTTTGAGGTAAAAAAAAAGAAAAAAAACCACTTAAGTTTATGTTGGGCAAGTGATGCAGCGAGGCATCGCGGCAGCGCGATGTTTCTCCATGCCACATACCCAGTTTTTGTAATGAGATAGAAGGCTATTCAAGTCACCTTCTGACAGGAAGTTAATGAAGAAATTACCGGTATATCTTACCGTAGATTGGGCAGTAGTATAATAAATTTTTCCATATTTGGAAAATCTTCGACGAGACCGACGCCTATACACACACGTTTCGAGGGAAATTGATCGGATTTCAACATTTATTGAGGATCAGGATGATGGGTGTGGTCTCGTCCAAACAATTAATATGATCGATGGGTTCATTCTAGATGACCGTTGTGTCCAGGATTATCTCCTTCAGCATAAAAGCAGAAATTCTTCAATCGGGAGGGTTACATTTGCATAGAGCCAAGAGCTATAGAGTGCATTTCTAAGTGTCCCCTATCTAGAGCTAATTCCGTTATAGAGTGCTGTGATTCCCAGAGTTTGCAGCCATTGCCAATCCAAAGTATAGCACTGAGTGGGTTTTGTCTGAGGAGGAACCTTTAGAAGACATGCTGAGATGTTTCGACCGTAGTGGCCGTATGTCCACTAGGATGACGCCGCCTAGGGTTGTGAAATTAGGAGCATCATAGGTCAGATAGCCGCTAAGGATGAGGAGTCAAGCGCAGGATGTAGAAGATGCCATAAAAGTCACTGCTGAAGAGAAGAATAAATCCGAGCCGATCACTGAAGATAAGAAAGCAAAGTAGAAGAATGATGAGAAGAAATCTCCCGCCAGGAAGAAAGTAAAAATGAGAAAAAGAAAGCAACGGGAGAAGGAAGATGACCTATCTCATCAGCTAAGAGAAGAACAAGAGGTTCCAAAGGTCAAGAATGAAAATATGAGGAACCTAAGTAGTGTGAATACCTGGAGCAAGTTGCTGAGAAGAAAAGTGAAAGGGAAAAAAAACTGAGCAAGAAGAACTTCAAGATGCAGACAAAGGCTTGTTCTCGGAAGGGAATTCCTGGTTTGTATACCTTTCGCATAAGTAGGCTCCAAACTGAATGAAATGTTTGAGAAGGATGGAAGATACAGATTTTCCTTGTGATAAAAGTTCTAACCCAGATAAAGAGGAAAGGATATCTGTGGAAGACTTCTCAACACTAGAGGGTTCTTAAAAAGTCTCAGGAGCGACGAGAGCGAGACCATGACTGAGGGCGGGAAAGATAAGAGATCCCAATGAACTAAGTTACAAAAAATATAAAGAGCATGTCGCATCTATGCAGAATGAAGTCGCAAGACTTCAGGAAAAGCTTCAGCGCACTTCGCAGGAAGCTAAGGCAAAGCTATAGCAAGAGAATCCTGTTGGTAGTGGCTCGGGGACGATTCATAAGTAAGTGTTAGGGGACTGTTGGAGAAGAGTCCCACAACTACAAGAAAAAATTCCATTTTGGTGGATAGACAGTTTTGGTGACAACGAGGAGATAAGGTAAAGCTATGATGCCGTAGCATATTTCTAGCTATAGAGCAGAGCCATAAACCATGACTGTTGGAACAGAGAATTCAAGGAAGAAGACAGTACCTGAGCGGACGAGAAGAGAGAGATCAACCACTGCATTGAAGGCAGTGGCGAAGACAGGAGGGTTCAGCTACCCTCATAAAGGAAAAGGAATGACGAGGTTGAGGTATTGAAGATGAAGGACAGAAGAAGGGAAGCAGTGCATAGTACCCATGGTCAGCATCGAGAAGCATGGAAGACTGCAGAGGAGCAACGGTGTGAGGAAAAGTGGATACCTCAAGTACTGATATGCCAACTGTCACTAGTTAGGGTTTGGGTTACTGTTGGGACAGGCCCACAGTGTTGTAATGGCAAGACCTTCGGGCCGCCTATAAAGGGATGCATTTTGTAGTGTAAAAGATTGGCATTTTGTGCATTTTAAGCCATCTAGCTAGTTAGACCATCAGTAGTCTGTTAGTTCACCGTATTTTGTATTGTAACAATCCACAGGGATTGATAGATAGAGAGAGAGAGTAGGAGTATATTGTAAGAAGGAAATATAGAGAAGAGATCTAAGAGAGAAGGGCTCCAGGCTGTGTGCGGAGTTACCCATAAGATCTCTAGCTGCGTATGTGGTGCAGCAGAACTGTGTACCTCTCTCAAGTTATAATATAGAAACACAGTTCTGTGGACGTAGCTTCTACCCTGGAAGTGAACCACGTAAAATCTAAGCGTTGTGTGATTGATTCATGTGATTGTATTTGCTTGTTATATCTGTCATTTGTTACATGAACTTTGCTTACAGTAAATGTATGTATGTGTTATTCAGTTTGCAGTATGTTTAAAGGTTAAATGCAAGTTGAGTCTTTAAGTATTTTGTAGAAGAGTATATTTAAGTTCCACTTGAGATAGTTAAGAGTCTCAGTGTAAAATGGCCTTGTGCGTTGAGTCCTGTTAGTCGAACACTGGCATGCTAGGTACGCTAAGTCGCAGCGGTAGGATATTGCAGGGAGGCGATATCACACCATCAGAGGAGCTGTGGTGCATTGCGATTGAGGATCGAGTGTAGGAGAGACTCATGTGTTTCCCAGGACGTGGCGATGCGATGAGGGAATGGTTAAAGTCAGCGCAAGTAAGAGGAACCTGTGTAGCACAGAGAGATAGAAACTGCACAGGCTAAGAAGATCCCTGAGGCATACATAAGATGTGACAGAACCTAACTGAGACACATGATTCTTTGGTCAACCCATTAGAGCCACTTTGGGTGAGACTTCAGGCTGCTCTGTGGTCTGTCACCGAAAGGGCCAGTGACCTAGGGGTGTTGTTGGTTAGTTATAGTAAACCCAGGTCTGCCCAGACAGCCAAAAAATGGTTCCGTTGCTGGTTTTGAACAAACTGAGCGCTAATGTTCTGTTGGCATCCTACTAGAGACAAACTCAACAAGTGGGTTTGGTCTAACGAGAAAGAGTTTGCTCAGAAAGAAAACAAGAGTCCTAGACTGAGTACAGAGGACTGGTTACAAAAACATATCATTACAGACCTGCATGCGATATTTTTTGTGACCTTTGGAAACGAGCTTTACGACTGGCTATCAAATTTGATTGATACGAGCATATTCAAGAAGAAAAGAAACATTGTCTGGACACTGGAGCTGATTCAGACCGTGCAAAACCTTGATAATCCCATTACGAGAGCAGTAGAATTCTGGCTTGCGAGTGTGCTCGATGGCTTCATCACAGAGTTTGTAGTCGACCAGACAAAAAGTTTCAGCGAGGCTGAGTGGTACTTCTTCAAAGGATATCGCGGTAAGTACCTAAAATATATAAACTTGTCCATTAAGATGTTATTACATGAAAAAGGAACAATGGATCTAGTTTCATATGAATAAGTAAAGATAGTAATGTCACAAGAGTTTGAAAGTGATTTTGATGACATTGGACGTACACGTAGTGGAAAGAAATACAAAGTAGATTTCAAATCTCCCATATTTGAAGACAGTTCAGATAGTACTAGAAAACAGAGTCACAGTACCACAGACAGAATAGAAGGGGGTATCCCTTACCACCCTTATACACCACAGAAATAGGTCGGGACTCGGCATAATCCCATAGGAACTCCATATAGCAGTTCCCAGACAGTACATACTACCTCTACATCACCTCCACCTACACCACCGAGTGGTAGTAACACAGCAAATCAACATCTGCCACGCAGAAATAGAATGGGGGATGATATGAAGCTATCTATCTTTAAGGGTACAGGGGTAGAGGACCCAGAGCAGCATTGGCTTCTATGTGAAGCCATGTGGACAATTAAAACCATCAATGACGATAACATTAAACTTGTACAGTTGGTCACCACACTAAGAGATCGAGCCTTAATATGGTATATGAAGTATACCACGGTACCTAGAACACTTGTCTAGGTTAGGATCACCATGATTAAAGAGTTCAAGAAACCTAAGTCTGAGTCACAGTGCATTACCGAGCTTAAAGACATCAAACGGTTACCTACAGAGTCAGTGTGGGACTTTGATCAGAAATTTAAAGCCCTTATAGACCAAGTCATCTTTGAGTTTGCACCGGAGAAGCATAAGGAATGGTTTATTGCAGCACTACTCCCTCACATTAGACTGCCATTAATGCAGCAAAAACTCCAGATGCAGGACGACGCGTTGGAGATGGTGATGAAACTAGAGGCTTCCCCTCTAGCTGAAACCAGCACAGGTATGACGAACCTGCAAAACAAGTTGGCTAATCTCACGATACAGATACATGAGCTTAAGAAAGGGAAAGAGGTTGTACAAGACATATGGTGTGTAAAGTGTAAAGCACAAGGGCATAGTAAAGATAATTGTCCAGTATTTGTGGAAAATCTAGCAACTGCGGCTCCTAACCCCTTACCACAGACCCATGGGCAGTGGTGTGAAATATGCAAAACCAGAGGACATCTACCTCACCAATGCCCTCTACTTCAAAAGTACGTGCAGACACCCAAGAACTTATACTACATCTTCTGTAAGTCAGTAGGCCATGATGAACACGATTGTTGAGCCTATGACCTCATGCTCAAAGCAAAGCAAGACTTGTACAGAGTCCAGTCAGAAACACAGGGTCCAGCAGCAGGACCACAGCATGATCCGGCTTATGGTGGCCATGGAGGAGGATTCAAAGGACAAGGACGGTTCAGAGGCTTTGGCCGTGGAGAAGGCTTTGGCTGTGGTCATGGACCAGTTACTTGTTACAACTGTGGAGTTGTAGGACATTATGCTAGGGACTGTCTGAGCCCTACTACCACATGTAACTATTGCAAATCTTACGATCACGCTATAGAAGACTGCCCTACCTTGATAGCTAAGATCAGAGAACCTAACCCAGCAGTACACCAGAACATCCAGCTTATTGCTTCCGAGCAGGTAGAACCAGAACCAAGGGTCAACATTGTGACTCGCAGTGGTGCTTCCACAAATGGGACATCGCAGGAGACTGAAAATACCATAGGTTAGGAGTGGGTGCATAAAGCTCCTAGCAAAGCAACACCACTTAACCTACAGAAGAATAAATAGACATTTCAGGAAGCTAAAACGTTTTTTGATGACCCTATGCAATCAGGATCGTAGGTACCGCCATCTAGGGGCGTACCGTAGCAAGAACCTTGTGGCGTTAGCCCTGAACAGATACTGCAGGATACCACATCGGCCACTTGCGACGAAGACGAGTTGGCAGGAAGTGTACAATCCTTCCTGCGTAGCTATTTGAAACTCATGAGAAATGAGCAAGCTATTAGAGAAATTCAGCGCATCATAGATCAATGTCAACCATCTTCTTCCATGAGCAGTGCATAGCGTGCTATTCATAATATTATGGGACATACAAGAATAGGAAGAGAGATGCGACTCACAGCACAGGTTGGAGAATTTGAAATGGATGAGGTAATCCTAGATCTAGGATCAGAGGTAAATGTTCTGACTAAGCAGACATGGGAACATATGGGTAGCCCTAAGTTATTCAGATCACCTATCCATCTCATATTAGCTAATCAACATAGGGTATCACACCTGGGTCGATTATCGTAGGTACCAGTTGACATTGACGGAGTTCGCAGCTCCACGGAATTTGAAGTTATAGAAATCATTGGGGATAGTAGACCATATATAGCACTACAGGTATTGATTGGGTGATCAGTGACATGGCTGTTATCGACTTAAAGAGAAGACAAATGAACTTTGAGGACACGCAGATCCGGTTCATCGCACCATTAGATCCTCTTCAGGGTCCTAGATACATTGAACCTATCCGAGCAGAGGAAGAGGCATGTAACATGGATAGTCTCTATCAGATGACTGTGAACCAGAGCGACTACATCAACCCAACAGCAGAAGGAAACATTAGTTGGTGATGTGACAGCTCATGCGCATTGGATTTGGATGCTGGTCTAGAGAACTGGCAGAACAAACTTTACGAAGTCTCAGAACGCAAATGTGCGTACATGACTAAGTCACTGCGATGGATTGGCGCAGAGGTCAATGAACTTCCATCATTTCATGGTCTAATAGATATCCAAGAATTTTTCATGCAGTTTGAACAACAATTTCCTCATGAGCAGAGGATCACAGCTATGGACCTTGCAATACGAGATACACCTGCAAGATGGTGGTATGCACATAAAGAGAATATCGCATCATGGGATGATCTTAAGAGATTGATGGTGATCAGATTCTCTACTGATAGAGAGTATATCCAGCAAATATACACAGGAGAAAGAGGCCCCGGTTCACATATTCAAACATGTGAACAGAATTGGTCAGACATTCCCGAGAATGAATGGGTTCACCGATTCATTCACACTTTGGACCCAGTTCCAAGGAACTGGTACACAGAGACTGAATTGCGCAAGGGAACGACTACATGGCCACTTCTAATAGACAAATTTCTACTTACCTTCACTTTTGAATCTGAGTATCCAAATGTTGATCAGGCCCTAGATGTAATAAATATTAAGATATTTGAAGATCTCACCATATCAGTGTCACCTCAACCTGAGTGGGCCATCCAATTAGAAGAGGCGCTAGAGTGTTATAATTTTGCATCAAAACCAGAGGAGGAGGATGAGGATCCTCACAACATCAACATTCTAGAGTCAAAAGGGACTCGCCATGTTGATGGACCCAAGCTACAGATCCCAGCAATCACAGAGCTGATCAAGATTAAAAAGATCAATATTGGCACAGACACAGAACCAAAGTTTGCCTCTATTGGAGACTATTGGAACGATGAAACAGTTAGACAGATTGTAGATTTGCTACATGAGTATCAGGACGTATTTCCCACCAAGTTCACAGAGATGAAGGGAATAGTCAGAGACCTGAGAGTCATGAGGATACCATTTAAAGAGGATGCTAGACCATTCAAGCAGCGTCCATATAGATTAAATCCACGTTACAAAGAAAAATTTAAGGATGAGATCAATAAGATGCTAGCAGCAGGCATCATTGAGCCCATAGAAGAGAGCGAATGGGTTAGTCCCATGGTTGTGCAAGAGAAAAAAACCAAAGGAGACATCAGGATCTGTGTCGACCTACGTAAACTCAATGATGCTTCGCTTCATGATCCATTTCCGACACCTTTCATGGATGAAGTACTAGACAATGTGGGAGGACAGGAGGTCTACTCCTTCACTGATGGCTTTTTAGGCTACCACCAGATCAAAATCCATCCAGAAGATCGACATAATACCACGTTTGCAACATAATGGGGCTCATTCCAGTATATGGTAATGCCCTTTGGTCTTAAGAATGCACCAGCTATCTTTTCTAGAGTAGTAGTTGCTGTATTTAAAGAATACATCCATAAATCCCTTGAAGTTTATTTCGATGACTGGACTGTATTTGGATTAATTGACAAACACATAGGAGATTTAAGACTGATGTTAGAGAAATGTAGGCAGTACCAGTTTTCTCTAAACTTGAAAAAATGTATATTCTATGCGCCATTTGGTATTTTGTTGGGTCACATTGTTTGCAGGAAAGGCTTGATGGTAGATCCCGCAAAGATTGCCATCATTGTAAATCTTCTAGCACCCAAATCAATCAAACAATTGAGGACAGTACTTGGTCATACCGGCTATCACGTCCCAGTTTTGACCCCGTTGCATTACATGTATATGGTGTATAAATTGTAGATGATCATGGTGTGGAGCTAAAGGCCAAGTCCACACCATTGATCGATAATGCTATGTTTTGGATTTAAATTGTCACCGATGGTATATCGGGGCATGCGGCATATATTATGATGGTCATCATGTAAATATACATCTATAATTAATTAAATGAACCCGACCAGCTATGATCGCAGTGACTAAAATGAGAAAGGGGCATGATTTTCACAAGGATAAGGGTGGGGGAAATTGTTAAACTGTGGCCAATGAGAGAAACACCCATGTGTCATCTTCCAACCACTCTCATTAAATAATTACTGCTGGTGGTTGAGGCAATTAATTGCTTTGGGAGTGGGGTGGCAGGATTGTCATTCCTCACCCTCATGCACACTCCACCCCTGCCTAGTTGACTTCACTCATGCAGGAAGTTCCACTCTCCCTACGATTTTGTCTATTTCTCCTCACACACAAGCTCTGGGCGGTTTGGTCTCACGCAGACATTTTTCTTGGCTCCACGAGTTGTTGAACCCCCACGGAGTGCAATTTTGTGTCCTTCCTATTGTTGTGCGTCCACGGACAAAAATGGAGCTGATCTTCCTCACGCAGGGCTTCCATTGTTTGTTCATTCCTCACGGGGTCTGATTGTTCCCCTCATGCATAGGAATTTCTGGGTTTTCCCACATCGTTCTTTCCCTGCGAAATCGTGGATGCTGGGGCTATTGAAATTCAGTATTTCTCTCTTCCTCTGTGTGGCCTTTATGTGTTTTCTCAGTGATTCTATTGCCCAGGACGGGCTGTATTCCCCACGTTTTCTGTATGCTGTGCTCCCTGATACATTTTGGGACTGTTATTTTCCCACGTTGTTGGTTGTGTTGCCATGGTCTTCCTTACATCTTTGGGGCTGTTGTAATTTCGTTTGAAGAGTCATTTTGGCCACGATAAGGCCAAGAATGACTCAGAATTCATTTTCACTGATTTAAGCTGTGATAGCTAGATTGATTTCCTGAGTGCAATGGTTGGTCTTCAGACTATAGTGGGAGCATGGATGGGGGCTTAGTTTTGCTTGATAAACCTGGTGGCTGGAAACCACACTGACTAAGCTAGAGGGATGGCCTTCTTCTCCATCACCCCTGAATAACACTGGAAGGGAATGCAGGGCCTGAGGGACTGTGTAGTAGAGAAGGGACTGATTCCTTGTGTTGGGTGTGTTTGGGTGTCTTAGAGGTCAGGCTAGTTCTGGTTTAGGTGTTCTTGGCTCTGTAATGAGCTCACCAGCTTAGCATTGAGCCTTTCCTTAACTCCTGGATGGCCTGATAAACCCAACTGTGTTGGCTTGGCTGTGTTTGTACATCTTTGGCTATGTGTAAGCCTGCTAGTTCCCTTATACCTTGGAGAATCATTCCTAGCTTGGGGGTGGCAGCGGTGCTGAGAGATTAAGGAGCATGCTGACCTATGGTTGGGTGGAACATTGCAGCGACGTAGCTGGTTGCAGATCGAGTTCATCATAAGATAAGTGAACTTGCCCATTTTTGCTTCTGCTATCGTATTTACTGTTAATGATTGAGATGAACATGTTAAAATGAATGCTTGTGTGAATGCATGTTGATTCCGCTGTGCAAGATAAATAATTATAGCTGTGTATGATAAACAATTGCATTTATGCATGTTATACTACAATGCATTTTCTTTCAGCATTTTGTTTCTGCAAATTTTATGCTTGTACATGTTCATGGGGCTCTTAGCCCATGTGATTGAAGTTTGGGTCGCATTGTAATGTCCCCGGTTTTGACCCCGTTTGCATGATGTATATATTGTAATTAATCGTGGTGAGGAGCTCAAGGAAAAAGCCCCACCATCGATTTTGTTGTGTATGTTTCGGCAATGGGGATAATTGCCGATGGTATGCTGCGCTATAAGGCACATTATAATTCGGCATCATGTAAACATGCACATCAATTAAAATAAACCACAACCAGCTACGACAGTGCAACGTTGAATGAAAAGGGCATGGTTAGAAAGGATAAGGGGTGGGGGATGTCAAACCTTGGTTATGGGGGAAAAAAACCCATGTTTTGTCACCTTGTTGATTTTCCATCTTCCCTTGTTAACCTCTTTAATGCTTCAGCTGGTGGTTGGGGGAGTTATTGCTGAAGTGGTGGTGGTTGTGGCAGGCTTTCAGCCTTACCCACTTGCTCACTCCACCCACATCTGCCCATTCTTCTCCCTCACACACTTTTCCCTGGCCTGTGCACTCTCACCACGATTGGGTCTGTTGGCTCCTCACGCTCAATCTCTGGGCGATTTTGGTCTCACGCAGGCATTTTCTTCCTCCTCATGAGTTGCTAAACGCTCAGGCACTTGCAATTCGCGTCCTCCCGATTGCTATGCATTCTCACGTAGAGAATTTCCCTCCCGTTTCTCATTTTCGCGCACAGGAATTTCCTGGGTTTTACCCACGTCATTTTCCTTTGCGAATTGGTGAATGGAGTGGCTGAATCCTTTCCCCATGGGTCGAATTGTGGGTTCTGTGTTGATTATTACCCACGCCCAGGCTGGGAGTCTGTAAATTTGTTTCCAGCATGGTTTGTGTGAGTCTTCCCATGGCTCAATTTCCTTGGACGAACTGTTGATTTTTCCCCTGCTGTAAGTGTGTTTGCTGCTATGTTTGGGAATTTGTTGTGTGCCGCTTTAGATTTCGTTTGCCCTGTTTAAGCTATGACAGCTGAGTAATTTCCTGAGTGCAATGGTTAGTCTTCAGACTGTGCTGGCTTGGCTTGTCTGTTGAAAGCCTGTGAAACCCAGCTGTGTTGGTTTGTTGTTTATGCCCCTTGGCTATGTATAAGCCTGCAATTGACCCTTATTCCGGAGGAATCATGCCCAGCTCGGGGGTGGCAGCATTGCTAAAAGATTGATGAGCAAGCTGGCCTATGGTTGGGTGGAACGTTGCAGCGACGTAGCTGGTTGCGGGTTAATTCTTCATCAAAGATAAGTACTGCTGGTTACCTCATCTCTGTAATTTATATTGATGTTAAATGATGGAATGTCTATGTTTGCTTCCGCTGATTGTTTGAAGGACTGTGCATCCTTGTATGATGAATTATGCCTGTTGTTTAGGCTTTCAATTTCAGCATTTGATATCCTATGTGTTATGTTCATGGGCTGTCTGCCCGGTTGTGCTGATGTTCATCGCGTCCTCTTCACTGGGTGAGGGATGGGGACATGAAACGCATCCTCTTCACTAGTCGGAGGCATGGGGACGTGACACCGGCTACTATAGAAAATTCATCAAGGGATACGCAAAGATTACAACACCAATGGAAAAACTGCTAAAGAAAGATGTAAAATTCCTATGGAATGAGGAATTCCAGCAGAGTCTAGACACACTTAAAGAGAAGATGGTTACAACACCTATCTTAGTATTTCCAGACTGGACTAAGACATTCCATGTACATGTGGATGCATCTGGCATCACACTAGGGGTTGTTTTAACACAACCAGGAGAAGGAGGTATCGATCATCCTATCGCATACTCCAGCAGAAAGCTATCAAAAACAGAAAAGAACTACACCACCACATAAAGAGAAGGCTTAGCTATGGTGTACGCGCTACAGAAGTTCAGGAACTACCTGTTGGGTGCCTCGTTCAAAATGTTTACTGACCATTCCGCAATGAAGTATCTGGTCAATAAGCAAGTGTTAGGGGGAAGAATCTATAGATGGTTACTCCTCTTTCAGGAGTATGATTTTGAAATCATGGTCAAACCAGGAAGATTGAATGCTAGACTTGATCATCTGTCGTGAATAGACTCAGGAGAAGAGCCAAGTAACCTAGAGGACAATTTGCCAGATGCGCAATTGTTTTCTATCCAGATCGCAAATGAGTACTATGCTGACATCATTCACTTTCTCACTACAGGAAGGGCACCTAAGGAGTGTACCAAGCATCAAAAGAGGTAGTTGGTTGTTAAAGCAGCAGAATTCACCCTGATCGTAGGAGAGTTATACAAGTTATGTCCAGATGAAGTCTTGAGCAGATGTGTGATGCCGCATGAAAAAGAGGCTATTATTAGAGAAGCAAATTCAAGTACTGCAGGAGGTCATTTCGCAGGAAAGCCAACTGCGCAGAAAATCCTTACCGTAGGATTATGGTGGCCTACGATATACAAAGACACTAAGGACTTTTACAAATGCTGCGATATCTACCAGAGGGTAGGAAAAACTTCACGACGCGATTAAATGCCACTGTGACCATAGATTACGTTGTGCGCATTTGACAAATGGGCTATAGACTTTGTGGGTCCTATCAACCCACTGGGAAAATGAACTGGTGTGAGATATATCATCACTAAAACAGAGTACCTCACCAGGTGGGCAGAGGCCAACGTAGTAAGGAATTGTGATGCTGCTACAGCCGCACAGTTCATTTTTTAAAACATTATTACTAGATTTGGATGCCCAGTAATTTTGATGAGCGATCAAGGAACACACTTCTTGAACTGCACCATTGAGGCCTTGACGAAAGAATTTCAAATACAGCACCATAAGAGCACTCCCTACCACCCACAAGCTAATGGTACGGTGGAGGCCTTTAACAAGATTTTAGAAAACGCTCTTACTAATATCTGCAACAGCCAAAGGACTGATTGGGACCTCAGAGTTAACGTTGTATTATGGGCGTATAGGACCACATCCAAGAAACTTACAGGACACACACCTTTCAGTTTGGTGTATGGACAGGAGGCTGTTATGCCTATGGAGTATATTCTTCCCAATTTAAGAATTGCTCAGATCACTAGAATGGTTGATACAGACACAGTGCAGGGAAGGCTAGCACAACTGCTTGCCTTAGAGGAAGATAGATTCATCGCCGAATTCCACCAGAAAGTACAGAAAGCACGAGAAAAATATTGGCACGACCAACACATTAAGAGTAAGACTCTTCAGACCGGAGACCTAGTACTCCTTTATGACAATAAATTTCTTAAGTTTGCAGGGAAGTTCAAGACACATTGGTTGGGGCCATATCAGATACATCAAATTACAGAGGGAGGAGCCGTTCATCTCAGCAAACTGAATGGGGAGCTTCTTCCCACGATGATCAATGGCAGTAGGCTTAAGCTCTATAGTGATAGCCACTCCACCTCTCAGCCCTAACTCCGACTTGCAGACGGTGCAGATGCCCAGTGTAGTTGAAAGGATGCATCGCACCAGGAATTAGTCTACACCGGCAGGTATTCTAAGTAGCAGGAATCACATAAGGACGGTTCATTTTTTAGGGTTAAAAAAAAAAACCACTTAAGTTTTTGTTGAGCAAGTGATGCGGTGAGGCGTTGCGGCAGCGCGATGTTTCTCCGTGCCACGTACCCAGTTTTTGTAACGAGACAGAAGGCTAGTCAAGTCACCTTCTGACAGGCAGTTAATGAAGAAATGACTGGTATATCTTACCGTAGATTGGGCAGCAGTATAATAAATGTTTCCATATTTGGCAAATCTTCGACGAGACCGACGCCTGTACACACACGTTTCGAGGGAAATTGATCAGATTTCAGCATTTATTGAGGATCAGGATGACGGGTGTGGTCTCGTCCAAACAATTAATACGACCAATAGGTTCAGTGTAGATGACTGTTGTGTCCGGGATTATCTCCTTCAGCATAAAAGCATAAATTCTTCATTCAGGAGGCTTACATTTGCAAAGAGCCGAGAGCTATAGAGTGCATTTCTAAGTTTCCCCTATCCAGAGCTAATTCTGTTATAGAGTGCTATGACTCCCAGAGTTTACATCCATTTCCAATCCAAAGTATAGCACCGTGTGGGTTCTGTCCGAGGAGGAACCTTTAGAAGACATGCTGAGACGTTTCGACCCTGGTGGTGGTATGTCCACTAGGATGACGCCGGCTAGGGTTTTGAAATTAGGAGCATCACAGGTCAGACAGCCGCCAAGGATGAGGAGTCAAGCGCAGGATGTAAAAGTTGTCATCAAATTCTCTGCTAAAGAGAAGAAGAAATCTGAGTTGATCACTGAAGATAAGAAAGCAGAGTAGAAGAATGATGAGAAGAAATCTCCTGCCAGGAAGAAAGTAAAAATGAGAAAAAGAAAGCAATGGGAGAAGGAAGATGACCTATCTCATCAGCTAAGAGAAGAACAAGAGGTTCCAAAGGTCAAGAATGAAAATATGAGGAACCTAAGCAGCGTGAATACCTGGAGTGAGTTTCTCAGAAGAAAAGTGAAAGGGAAAACAAACCGAGCAAGCAGAACTTCAAGATGCAGACAAAGGCTTGTTCTCGGAAGGGAATGCCTGGTTTGTATACCTTTCGCATAAGTAGGCTCCAGACTGAATGAAATGTTTGAGAAGGATGGAAGATACATATTTTCCTTGTGATAAAAGTTCTAACCCAGATAAAGAGGAAACGATATCTATGGAAGACTTCTCAACACCAGAAGGTTCTTAAAAAGTCTTTGGAGCGACGAGAGCGAGACCATGACTGAGGGCAGGAAAGATAAGAGAGCCCAATGAACTAAGTTACAAAGCTATAAAGAGCATGTCACAGCTATGTAGAACGAAGTTGCAGGACTTCGGGAAAAGCTTCAGTGCACTTCGCAGGAAGCTAAGGTGAAGCTACAGCAGGAGAAGCCTATTGGTAGTGGCTCGGGGACGAGCCACAAGTAAGTGTTAGGGGACAGTTGGAGCAGAGTCCTGCAGCTACAGGAAAAGTTTCCATTTTGGTGGATAGACATTTTTGGTGAAAACAAGGAGATAAGGTAAAGCTATGACGCCGTAGCATATTTCTAGCTACAGAGCAGAGCCGAAAACTGTGGCTGTTGGAACAGAGAAGTCAAGGGAGAAGATAGTACCTGAGCAGCTGAGAAGAGAGAGCTCAACCACTGCATTTAAGGCAGCAATGAAGACAGGAGGGCTCAGCTACCCTCATAAAGGAAAAGAAACGACGAGGCTGAGGTATTGAAGACGAAGGACATAAGAAGGGAAGCGATGCATAGTACCCATGGTCAGCGCCGGGAAGCATGGAAGACTGCAGAGGAGCAGTGGTGTGACGTAAAGTGGATACCTCAAGTACATATATGCCGACTGTCACTAGTTAGGGTTTGGGTTACTGTTGGGACAGGCCCACAGTGTTGTAATGGTGAGACCTTCAGGCCTCCTATAAAGGGATGCATTTTGTAGTGTAAAAGGTTGGCATTTTGTGCATTTTAAGCCATCCAGCTAGTTAGACCATCAGTAGTCTATTAGTTCATTGTATTTTGTATTGTAATAATCCGCAGGGATTGACAGAGAGAGAGAGAGAGAGAGAGTAGGAGTATATTGTAAGAAGGAAATATAGAGAAGAGATCTAAAAGAGAAGGGCTCCAGGCTATGTGTGGAGTTACCCAAAAGATCTCTAGCTGCATATGCGGTGCAGCAGAACTGTGTACCTCTCTCAAGTTATAATATAGAAACATAGTTCTATGGACGTAGCTTCTACCCTAGAAGTGAACCACATAAAATCTTAGCATTGTGTGATTGATTCATGTGATTGTATTTGCTTGTTATATTTGTCATTCGTTACATGAACTTTGCTTACAGTAAATGTATGTATGTGTTATTCAGTTCGCAGTATGTTTAAAGGTTAAAGCCAAGTTGAGTCTTTAAGTATTTTGCAGAAGAGTATAATTAAGTTCCACTTGAGACAGTTAAGAGTCGCAGTGTAAAACGGGCTTGTGCATTGAGTCCTATTAGTCGAACACCGGAACACTGGGTACGCTGAGTTGTAGCGGTAGGATATCGCAGGGAGGCGATATCGCACCATCAGAGGAGTTGTGGTGCGCTGCGATTGAGGATCGAGCGTAGGAGAGAGTCGTGTGTTGCCCAGGACATGGTGATGCAATGAGGGAAGGGTTAAAGTCAGCACGAGTACGAGGAACCTATGCAGCACAGAGAGATAGAAACCGCACAGGATAAGAAGAGCCCTGAGGCATACATAGGATGCGACAGAACCTGACTGAGACACCTGAGTCTTTTGTCAACCCATTAGAGTCACTTCGGGTGAGACTTCAGGCTGCTCCGTGGTCTGTCGCCGAAAGGGCCAGTGAGCTAGGGGTGTTGTTGGTTAGTTATCATAAACCCCAGCCTACCCAGACAACCAACAGTTGGAGTGCACTTCAAGTGAACGGAAGAATATAAATAGAGAGAGAGAGCCTCTCTATTTATCACTTGCAACACTCACACTCACTCATTGGGGTGCATGAGTGAGAGATGAGAAGCTCTCTTAGTGTGAGAGAGAGAGACTGCTGCTATTGGGATATCATCTTACTATTTTCCAGTTTTACTATTTTGGTGTTGATTCTATCTCTGAGGAAGTTGTGGGGTTTTCTCCTTTATGGTTTCCCCAAGGAAAACTCTTTGTGTCTCTTGTCTCTTGTGATGTGCTTATGTTTTATTGTTGTGCTTGTTATTCTCTCAGTCAAAAGATCCTAAGATCATAATGCTAGCTTATATGATGAAAACTAACATGGTATCAGAGCTAACCTGAGAAGAACACATTGTATAGCTAAAAAACTAGGGCTTATTACTTTTTGGGCATCTCTCCACAATCTATCAGCAAAAGTATGCTAGGATGACTCTCCATTGAAGGGCGCATCTTTCTGTAGAAGCAGAATTCGATTCTGAGCATTTTCAGTTTTCGATGTGGAAATTAGGGCTTTCTACAGAAGAGGAATTTTTGTGTGAGACCAGCATAGTATTTTTTTCCTCATCAAAACCGAAGTTTATATACCTAGATCAAGAAATTTGGTTGGGTGAAACTCCAGGAAAGTCAAACCCTAGTTTGACCCCGAGCTGGAAAAACCCTAAATACTAAAACTGATAAGTTTTGGTACATTCGCTATATTCTGAGGTTAGGAAATTATCCAAAGCTGAAATTTGCAGAAACTGAAATATAAAATCCTGATGTACACTGTGTCTAAAACTCAGCCTCAGATTCACTATATTCTGGGAGATATGATCCCTCCAAGTTAGGGTTCCAGCCTCTTCCATAATTCATCCCTAAACAGGACATCTGGGGAGAATTGAAATATCTTGGGCTACAGAGGTCCAAATAAAATTCTTGAAGATGTTCTAGAAATGGCACAGACTGTAATTTTGGTGGTCCAAATATCAGACTCAGAAGATCAACCAGTGACACGTGAAATTCCATACAACTTCGCTATGTTGAATAGTCTTGTAACAGGTCACCTTGGGAAAAGGATAAAAAATCCCGATTGGTAAAGCCAATTCTGATGGAACCTATGGTGTTGGATCAGGGACATGAGAGGTTACCTTAGTACAAAATTTCAGATGTATAAAAGCAGTAATTTCGGAGATATCACAAAAACAGTAATAGGCATTTCTGCAGAAGAAATTGGAAAATTAGGGCTTCCTGTTCTGGGAGCTTCCCTCCACTGTTTTCAGAAAAGGAGTACATTGGACAACTCCATATGAAGAGATCTATCTGTCTAATCAATAATATCTAAAAGACTCCAAGTTTTGAAAATTAGGGTTTCTATGACAAACCCTAGATTAGCCAGCTCTGAAACCAGGATGGACACCTCAAATCGGTAAGCTCTAATCCTTTGCTATTTTCATTTGAGGTTCTCATTTCAAAGTGATCTATCACATCAGATTGATGATAATCTTGGTGAAGTTGACAACTTCCAAGAATGGAAGTATATGATCTCTATGAAGAAAATGAATTGGACACCTACATGAGTAGAGAGGTTCCAGTTTCAGAGGGAGATGAGGCTAGAAGCCCTTCACAAGAAGAACTTGGTCAAGGCCCAGAAGATCATGGTTGATTTAGTCATGGATCAACTTGTACCACAAGTGTCTTCCCAAAAGACATCGAAGATGTTTGATTCCTTTGCCAAGCTATTTCAAGGGAAGAACATAAATCAGAATATGAATTTGAGAAAATAGTTGAAGGAAGTGAAGATCCAAAATGCAGAGACCATGCAATCATACTTTACAAGGGTCTCTCAAATCAAAGAACAACTTGAAGCGGTAAGTGAAGAATGCAGAAGTAGTGATGGACACCTTTAAAGGCCTCCTAGGATCATGGGATTCATTCATGTAATGAATTTGTGCTAGAAGGAAGTGATTACTTTTAGTAGACTCCGAGAAGAAGAAGAAGCTCGACTCATAAGAAGAGAAGAGAAGATGGGAGCAACTAAAGATCAAGCTATCACCATCCAAAGAAGATCCCTCAATCGATGGGGAATATGAAGATCTCAACTCTTGAAGAACTTATTATCCACCCTAGCATTTGGATAAGAAATGATGCTATCATGAATGAAGAAGACGAAGAAGCTGAAGGCTCAAGAAGGAGTCTACCCACAAAACAAATAAAGATAGTATTCAATTGTCATTTCATGATATTGTTTTGCTATGCATTTGTTTATATTCAGTTGATGTATTATGCATGATAGGATGTTTGCATTAACGACAGTATACTACTAATATGCATGTGATGGGTAAGTAGCTCATGGTGCTATACAACTCTCCATTTCTACTTATCTAGAATGAAATCTCTTTGCTGACATATTGGATTAGTGCACAATCTCAATGTTGTCCTGGTAGAGATGGAAGGCATCTAGAAAGTTTCAGTGAGATATGGATGAATGTTGTATTGGCTAAAGTAGTTGCATGATCATATATTTATGCATAATAACTTGCCAGCATGAATATTCCTTATGAAATATTTCTAACCATATAAATGCATTTGACTTATAGGAAATACAGCATACATAATCGCCTACAAGCAAAGAAGAATGAAGACTTGTTCCGAAGAGCAAGTGACGACATTTCAAAATGAAGAATAATATGACGAGTGCAGTGACATCATTGATGCAGAACCTTCCAGCCACCAAGAAGAAAGGGAAGACCATTTCAAGAAGAATGATGTCAGGGCGTAGTATCGAGACATGAAGAGAAGTTCTTAGTTCCTTCATGCAGTAGATGGAAAAATCATGGGATACAAAGCAAGATTTGTAGCATGAGGCTTCTCACGAAAAATAAGGCATAGTCTACGAAGAAACATTTACAGCTACTAGAAGTGAAGTCACATGACATGATCATGTGTGCAAATGAAAGAAGGCCTTGTACGAGTTTAGAAAACAACCATGGGATAACACAAACATGATGAGCTTGATGAATATCTTAACCTTTGCTACAAGGTTGATAAAGGATGACAAGCTCACAGATGGATGTGAGAAGAACTTTTGAAAGAGTTCAAAATAGAGGATCTTGGTATACAATGATCCTAGATGGATACTACTTGTCACTCCGGTACAGAATATTTCAGTGCATAGAGTACAAAAGATAGAGGGAGTATGATGCTCCGCCTCAAAGGGAGTGACTGTAGAAGATCCTGAGTTTCCACATGGTATGACAGAATTGACAACTTTCTATCCAATTTGGGCTTTACCAAGAGTAAAGCAGACTCCAACCTTTACTACAAGGTTGAGGATGGAAACCCAGTGATGCTTATACTATATGTAGATGATCTATTTGTGACAAGTATAGATGGGTCGATTGCTAATACAAAGATAAAGTTTCCTGCTAAGTTCGAAATGAAGGACTTGGGGATGATGCATTACTTTCTAGGTATGGAGGTGTGGCAGAGAACAAATGGAATCTTCCTTGGACAAGGGAAGTATGCAATAGAGATCCTGAAGAGGTTTGGGATGATGGACTGCAAGGCTATGACCACACCGATGGCATCGAACCTGAAGCTATTGAGTGATGCTTCATCAGAGTCGATTGATGCTACGATGTATCGTCAGATGATTGGGTCATTGATGTACTTGATGAACACGAGACCAGGCATTTGTTTTTCCATGAACACGTTGAGCCAGTTCTTGACAGATCCGAGAAGTGTTCACTTGATTGCTACAAAGCATATGCTGAGGTACCTGAAGGGTACAGTTGATTATCGACTCAAGTACGATGTGAATCAAAAGATTAACCTGGAGGGTTATGTTGATTCAGATTGGGCAGGTAGTGCCATCGACAGAAAGAGTACTTCAGGTTGTTGCTTCAGTATGGGATCAGGTCTGATCTCTTGGTTTAGCAGGAAGAAATCCTGTGTGGCACTGAGTACAGCTGAAGCAGAGTATGTCACAGCTTGTTTAGCTAGTTGTGAGGCAGTATGGATATGGAAGCTACTGTCTGATATATTTGATCTCCAATTGTATGCTACTTGTATACATTGTGACAACCAGAGTTGTGTGAAGTTGTCAAAGAATCCATTGTTCCATGACAAGTCAAAGCATATCAAGATCAAGTACCACTATATCAGGGATATGGTGTGTAGAGGAGCAGTGAAGCTCAAATATGTTGCAATGGAGGAACATATAGCTGATGTATTGACAAAGCCATTGGCTCGGATGAAGTTCGAGTACTTTAGGGAGAAGCTTGGTGTTCTCTAGATCAAGGTTTCCTCCAAGGGAAAGTGATGAGTCCCAAAGCCATTATGACAAGAAGGTTAGATGTAAGGGCTGAGCCATTCTGTCATGGTGATAGGGTTGCTCCCTTCCATGTCAGATATGAGTGCTGGCCATTCTGTTGAGTAGGACAGATGTAAGGGCAATTTCCATTCTAGGAATGGAGGCACCTGGTTAGCTACCAGGATCACTCAATGCAGGACTGAGTAGCCATTCTGATGTGATAGAGGGATGTGTTCCCACTTGATTAGATGTAAGGGCTGAACCATTCTATCATGGCTAAAGGATTAGATTCCTTCCATGTCAGATGTGAGTGTTGGCCATTCCGATGAGCAGGTCGGATATAAGTGCAACTACCATTCTGAGAATGGAGGCACCTGGTCAGTTACCAGGTAGCTTAGTCGAGGACTGGCGGCCATTCTGATATGATTGTAGGATTGGTTCCTATGATATTAGATATGAGTGCAAGCCCTTCCATCATTGTGAGCAGGATGTGTTCCCGCCTGGGTGGATGTGAGTGCAGTTCCTTTCCACAGATGGTAGTAGATGTTCCTACCATGCTGGTGGATGTGAGTGTAGTGCCTTTCCACAGATGATAGTAGATTTGCCTATCATGATGGTGGATGTGAGTGCAGTGCCTTTCCATAGATGGTAGTAGATGTGCCTACCATGCTGGTGGATGTGAGTGCAGTGCCTTTCCTCAGATGGTAGTAGATGTGCCTACCATGATGATGGATGTGAGTGCAGTGCCTTTCCTCAGATGATAGTAGTTTGTGCCTATCATACTGATGGATATGAGTGCAGAGCCATTTCACATATGGTAGTAGATGTGCCTACCATGCTAGTGAATGCGAGTGTTGGGTCTTTCTAATTTGATTATAGGATTGGTTCCTACATGATTAGATGTGAGTGTTGGGCGTGCCTTTCTGACGAGTAGGTCAAATGTAAGTGCTGGGCGAAGACCTACATGATGGCTAGGACTACAACCAGCATGAAAAAGGGCTGGCTCTTTAGAACTTCCTGTGATGAGAAGAATCATGAGATAGCACCAAGGATGATCCAAATCGAGTGATGATTGAGATCTAGTGATGATAGCCAGCAATGATCTAGTTCGAGAGATGATCAAGATCTAGTGATGATGATCTAGCAGTGATGATCCAGATCAAGTGATAATTGAGGTCCAGTGATGACAGCCAGTGATGATATAGATCGAGAGATGATCTAGATCCAGATGAAAGATGACTAAAGATGAAGATGACGAGAACTTAATGATGATTCAGATGATATAGAGAAGAAGACTTGTTCTTATAAATTGTGTTGAGAGAATACCTTCCTAGTTAAGAGGGAGTGTTGATGTAATTGTAACTTCAGAATGTATTCACTTGTATTTCTTATCTATTGTAACCCGATGCTTATTCCGGGATGTATTTGAGTCATGTCATGCCCCGATGTTCCGATCAGGAAGTTTCTATATTGAGAAATTCATGTCAAGTCATTATGGGTAACCCTCCTATTGGTCAAGGGTTAAATTCTCCATAGTTGTGGGGCCCTTGGGTTATTAGACTATCCTAGTGAAGTCGACCCTAGGTGAGTCATTGTAAGTCGAGGAAATAGTCCCCACCATTTTGTTACTCTCCTATTGGTTGGAGGAGGCAAATTCCCCACAAGTGGTGGGGCACTAGGGTTATTAAACACTCCTAGAGATGTCAGCTCTAGTAAGTAATTGTTAAGTGAGGTCGACATGTTGGAGTGCACTTAAAGTGAATGGAAGAATATAAATAGAGAGTGAGAGCCTATCTATTTATCACTCGCAACAATCACACTCACTCATTGGGGCACATGAGTGAGAGAGGAGAAGCTCTCTTAGTGTGAGAGAGAGAGACTGCTGCTATCGGGAGATCATCTTACTGTTTTCCAGTTTTATTGTTTTGGTGCTGATTCTATCTCTGAGGAAGTTGCGGGGTTTTCTCCTTTATGGTTTCCCTGAGGAAAAATCTTTGTGTCTCTTGTCTCTTGTGATGTGCTTATGTTTTATTGATGTGCTTGTTATTCTCTCAGTTAAAAGATCCTAAGATCATAATTCTAGCTTATACGATGAAAACTAACATCCAGCCCTTGTTTTCTTGCATTTGGCATTAGATTTTATTAGTGATTGCTCTATGCATGATAGTTGTCCTAGGTTTTACGTAAATAGAGAGTATTTGTTATTTTTTGAGTCATTGTGGATTCGAGTGCGGTTCCTTGCCATTCTCGTCGTTTAGCAGGACTTATGCCTTCTAATTATCCTCCTCCTTTGGGAGAGAGACCTAGATAGTCCAGGAGGACTATGTCACACATTGATTCATACACCATGGGAGACCATTCAGAAGATATTCCTGAACCACCTCCTACCATTCGTGTAGACGATGGGGAATTTAGTCCTACTTACAATCCTTCACTTGACTTAGTTGAGTTCGGTCCTATGATTTCTAAGATAGGAACCTTAAACGATAGGCCTACTCACTCTAGGGTTGATTCCCCATTGACGCATTACTGGTATGGAATGCCGGAAGATGCCAAGACTCATTTTGAACCTGCCAGCACTAGCTACGGTAGTTATGCTACATCTGGTTTCCCTACACATGATTTGACATTTCATCTCGAATCTGACTTTAAGCCTAACACTATGCCTAGAGGCACTCCCATTCCTTACCATGCTGAGAGGTTTGGGAGCACTAGTCACATTGCACCTTCCGTCCCAGTGGTGGAAGCTACATCATATCTCCCTCCTAGGTCTAGGGTTAGCGATCGATTAGGATACTAGATATGAGACGAGTGACGACAGGTGGTAGTACATATATTATTACTCAGATTCCTTCATCCTCAGTCCCTAGTTCTTCAAATGTACATCCTCCACCTTATTCACGTGGTCCTTCGATCCGGTATATGGCTACGAGTCAGGTCCATACTGCGGTTACTAGACCGACTGTGTCTCAAGTTCACATACCGCTTGCTGCATCAGGAGGCTATGTTCATACTTCTAGAGGTCAGCATGCTACTTCTAGGGCGTATATCCCTACTTCCAGTATGTATATCCCTACTTCCGAAGCTTATCTTCCTACCTATGGAGTGCCCCATGGGGCATCGCATGCGATGACCTATGGACCTTATTATTGGATGCAGTATGGACAGGTTTTTCCACCTTACAGAGGCAGGTATCAACAATCTGCTTACTCTCCTAATTACGGCTTCGTAGCTCCTACTAGTCAAGGTCCAACGTACTATGGTACTTCCACGCCACCCTATACAGGTCATACGGGAGGAGGACACTATGGCCAAGGCCATGGTGGTAATCAACCCTATATGAATCAAGGAGCGATCCATCGACCTCATCATCCTAGGCTCCCTTTCCTCGCAACGCTTAATCTTCCTAACTTATCGAGATTAACGAACGATCTTGTGGCTCATGACCCAACTTGGCCGGCTGTCCCTACAAAAATTCCTTTGGACATACCTAAGTTCAAAGGAAAACAGGGAGAGGATTCAAGCAAACACGTTACTACATTTCACCTATGGTGCTCTTCAAATTCATTACATCAGGACTCAGTCCATTTGAGACTATTTCAACGCACCCTTACAGGGCCTACCGTGAAGTGGTATATAGAGTTACCTAACGGAGATTTTGCTTTGTTCAACGAACTTGTGATGACTTTTCTTAATCACTTCCAGCTACCAGTGCTCTATGACGTTGGTATTGAACTCTTGTTGACATTTTGGCAAGATAAAGCCACCCATATTTTTTATCATATTCAAGAGTGGCACAGACGGAAGAGATTATTAAAGCTTTTATACCGCTGGAATTCCTCCTCGAGTGGTTCCTCAAGTCGTTATTGCCATATATAGTGAAGGATGTTTCCACATTTGGAGTGAAGAATGAGGAACAAGCGATTTTTAGGGCGAAGGAACTGGACTTGATTTATGCTCAATCTGGTTTGTTGTATGAGATTATTCCCAATGCTCCTCATTCCAGTTTCGATCCCAAAGTCAAACCTGGATCACATGCCGATGGCATTGTGGGGTGTGCAAGTACGAAACCTATGGATTCAGTTGCAAAACAAGTTAGTCAATTATCACTCAACCAATCTACTTAGAGACAAGCTACGACTTCATCTCAACCCACCCAAATGACGAGTGTACTCTCTGTGCAATCGTCGGACCAGAAGGGTAACCAGCAGCCCGGACGGAATAGAAAAAGGGGTAAAAATAATAATCAAAAGGGTGGGAATAAGAATGAGAATGCTAGCAATAATGATAAGAACGGTAAAAATGATGGGGGGGGAAAGCAAGCAAAACTTAAGGTTAAATTCCCTTGCAATTTATGTAAGGATGATCACCTCACTTACTTGTGCCCTCGGATTGAAGAATCTTCAATATTCTTAGCACAAACCCCAGCTGTGCTAACTAACCCTTTACCGCATAATCAAAATATGAACTCGAAGTTCCATGACCAGTCTAGTGATGATGATCGACCGAAAGGTAGTGCTCATGGGTGCATTAGCATGGTCCATGCCACCAAAGTTGTGACTTGTGTGAAAGATTATAGTTCATCACAACCCAGCCCAGGCAAAGAGCTTGATCCGCCAAAAACCCCTTTACGCATTGAGAAACCTATGGATAAACTTGAGGTTGCACCTTGCATTCCTAAGGGAGTACTTAAGCATTCAGGGCATAATCCAAATGCCCAAGCTACCCAAAATTATTCAGTTGTCGAGGATTTGGGCCATACTCCTTATGCGATGTCTACATTGGAAGTGCTTCAGAGTTGTCCTTCACAAAGGAAGGCATTGCTTTCTTCCCTTGGTGTGAACGATGATGATTCTTCCTCTATGATCAAATTTGAAACTGTAGGACTTTAGCCTTGCTTGCCCTACTATGTGTCCCTTTTGGTGCACGTAGAATGTCTTGGTATGACCCTCAAGCGCACTGTGATTGACGAGGGCACTGCTGCTTCTGTGATGTCTTTGGCCTGTTGGAAGGGTCTTAGTTCCCCTGAGCTGTCTAAGTCAACGACTATGTTAACTGCATTTGATGGGAGATCTTTTAGGCTGCACAACATCCTTCCTTCCATTAAATTCCATTTGGGGGGGAAGACCATTGCGATAGAAGTTGAGGTGGTTGATGTGCCCCTTGACTACAATCTCTTGCTCGGCAGGAATTGGATGTATAGTATGCAAGCCATTTATTCTTCCTTGTTCCATGTTGTATGCTTTCCACATAATGGGAATAATGTAATGATTGATCAAATGACATTCAAGAATCCATCTGTTACCACATCTTCGGGAGCTTCGATCCCAATCGTTGAGCACTCTCAGCCGACAACTGGGAGTGTGGGTGTAGGCATGTATCCATCCCTCATGGGAAGCTGTAGTTGTCCTGCACCGATCCTCATGGTAGCAACTTGTTCCAATGAGGCTTTGACATCTATGACCTCGGTGTCTTTTTGCATGACTCATATGGAAGACCCTTGGATTCTTCCTACACCGAGTACTTTGAATGAGCCCGTCGAGATGAGCATGCCGTTTCCTACAGCTATGATAGCTTATCAAGCTAATATCAAGAGTGTTGCAGAGCCTAGTCCTTCCTCTTTGTGGATGGAGGAGGAGGACCCTTATGTGCTGCCGGCATGGGCAGTACAGTCTTCTCATGCCCATGACTACTTTGATACAGTTTTCCCTTTAGATGAAGCGATTATTGAGGCTATGTTGGGAGTTGAGAGACCATGGGAGGAACTTCATCATAGATCGTACTTTCTTCCAGAGCTTGACCATTTGGAGCGTGAGGATTTTAGGGTAGTTCTTAGTTAGAGAGTTGGTAGTCTTGTGGTTCCATTAAGCTCTCCTAGTCCGATGGCTGATGGAAACATGGCGAACATATCTTCAATGATTCCTATCAACATCTCTCGCAATCCTGGCACGATTGATAATTTATATATTGGGGCAGAATGTTCCCATGCTGAGATTGTGGAATATACCGAGCTATTCAAGGAATTCCATGATATTTTCACTTGGTCTTACGACAAGATGCCAAGTATTGACCCTCAAATTTTCGAGCACGAGATTAATACTTACCCCAATGCTAAGCCTATTCGAGAACGTTTACATGCGGTGAATCCTAGGAAAGCACCCACCATTAAGGAAGAGATAGAGAAGCTGTTGAAAGCCGGTTTCATCTATCTCGTTCCCTTGATGGAGTGGGTTTCAAACCCTGTTCCGATGGATAAGAAGTAGGGAGTGATCTGCATATGCACTGATTTCCGTGATTTGAATCATGCCTATCCTAAGGATAACTTCCCCACACTATTTATAGATCAGATTTTGGATGAGTGTGCGGGTAGTGAGGTGTTCTCCTTCATGGATGACTTTTTTGGGTATAATCAGATACAGATTAAACCTAAGGACCAACATAAGACTACATTTATTTGTCCTTGGGGAACATTTGCATATTGAAAAATGCCTTTCGGCCTTAAAAACACCTGAGCTACATTTCAGCAGCTGATGACCTTGATCTTCCACGATCTCAAGTCTATTATTGAATTATTTTTGGATGACCTCACTACTCATTCTCGTATGAGAATGCGTCATCCCTATCACTTGAGATTGGTATTCGAAAGATGTCGGCACTATTCAGTTAGATTAAATCCTCATAAGTGCATCTTTTGCATGAAGTCAGGTCATTTGTTGGGATTCATCATTTCGAAAGAGGGTATAAGAGTCGACCCTTTGAAGGTTGAGGCAATACTTCAGTTGTCTCCCCCGAAGAACATTCATTGTCTTCAGTGTTTGCAAGGCATGACAAACTTCTTAAAAATATTTGTTGTCAACTTCACCAATTTGACTAGAGGCTTCATGCGTCTCTTGAATAAGGATACTCCCTTTTATTGGGATGAGCGAGCCTAAGAGTCCTTCGATGCACTCAAGCGAGCCCTAGCATCGGCCATGGTGATTAGTCCTCTGACTTATAGCCATGATTTTCTATTATATGTGGCCATGGATTTAGAGACGATTGGTATGGTTTTGGTTCAAGAGGATGAGGAGCTCCAAGAGCATGTCATATATCATCTGATCCAAAACCTTATTGACGCAGAGATTCGTTATTCTCATGTCGAGAAGCTTGCTTTAGCTACCGTACATGTGGTTCAGCATTTGAGACATTATATTCTCCTTCGCCAGACCTTGGTTGTGGCCCATGTCAATCCGTTTCAATTCATCCTCACCTGAAGGATGATTGGGGGAAAGTATAATAAATGGATTGTCATTCTGCAAGAATTCGATATCGAGTTTGTTTCGACAAAATCGAAGAAGTCTTTAATTTTTGCATAGCTTATATCGGATTTCCCGAGCGAGGCTGAGGAGTTGGTTTGTGAAGACATGTTTGTTGATGAACACATCTTCTTAATCTCAATGCTAGACCCATGGTATGGGGATATCATAGTATATCTACAAACACAGAAGACCCCTACTCACCTCTCGCGAGATGAACAATGATGCTTATGTCACGTCTCTAAGAACTACCTTATAGTGGACAATACTTTGTACCGCCATGGGGTAGATTCCATTTTACGATGTTGTTTAAATCATGAGAAGGCTGAGGTTGTGCTGAATGATTGCCACAGAGGGGTGTGTGGTGGTCATTTATCTGGGCTTTCTACAGCTTAAAATATTTTGAGAGTGGGTTATTTCTGGCCGTCGATCTTGAAGGATTGTGTTGATGGGGTCAAGAGGTGCCACCCTTGCCAAGTGTTCACATGTAATATGCACTCAAAACCTGCCCTGTTACATCCCATTATCACCGCCAGTCCCTTCACTAAGTGGGGAATTGATTTTATGGATTACAACCTAGCTTCGGTTGGGGGGCACCATCACATTATAGTGGCTGTTGATTATTTCACAAAATGGGCTGAGGCTATGCCTACAGTAAAATCCGACGGTGAGACAGCCACTCACTTTGTATTCAACCAAATTATTACTCGATTTAGGATTCTGAAAGAGCTTTTCACTGACCATGGCTCGCATTTTCAAAACCGTATGATGGAAGAGTTGGCATCCAAGTTAGGGTATAAGCAAGAACATTCATCTTCTTACTACCCCCAAGCGAATGGATAGGTAGAGGCAGTGAATAAATCACTCAAATACATTCTCCAACGAACCATCGCACAAAGCAAGATGAATTAGCACATTATGTTATATCCTGATTTGTGGGCATATCGAACCGCGGTTAAGACTGCCACTGGTTTTTCTCCATATCAGCTTGTACATGGAGTGGAGTTGATATTGCCGGTTGAATGCAACATTCCTTCGTTGAAGCTAGCTGTGGAACTCTTACCAGACACTTCACCTTTGGAGGAGCGTTTGGTTCACCTTGAGAAACTTGATGAGTGTTTCCACCTTTTCACACACCTGGGTCACGTGGCAAAAATCTTCAAGCCACTCGGTGTGTCCTTGGGGGCAAGTATAGAGTCAAGGCTGTCACCTTGTTCTTGACTCCTCTGTTTAGGCTCAAATCCTAACAAAGACAAGGGGGGTAGACCCTATTAAGTTACTAAGGATGATTTATTAGCGTGGTGATGTTAAACTGAATCAGTTACTTAGGAGTTTGAATATTTTAACTATAGACAATTAAAGATGACAATATACGAAAATAAACACACAAAAGCACAAAGCTGATACACAATATATATATGAAGCAAAAATGACTAGTGCCTTAAAATGGAGTCAAATCAATGAGATCAATGTGCTTGCATGTACTTGGAGTGAATGTTTTGCGATTGCCTCTTGGTATGTTTTAAGTTAAAATTGAAGTATGAGTTGATTAAATTAGGCAAAAGGGGGACTCCAGATATACCCGAGAGTACTTGGAGTATGTCCAAAACTAAACCTTCATGGCTACCCACAAGGAATATGTGGGCTGAAATGGAGTCTCTGGGACTATTGTTCATAATGCACCAGTTAGGGTGTGACAGAGATCAACGCCATGAGGTCACTTTTCAGAAGTTCTCGCTTCCTTTGGGTATTTTGCCACCATAGAGGTTTGATCTAGGTGTTTGATTTTGACATGATGGTTTGTTAATTGGGGAGAGTGAGCCCTAATTATGCTAGTCACCCAAGTTCTTTTGATACAGCTTGACTGATCGAATGAACCGCAGCCAAGTGCAGAGCATACACACTGGAGTCTTGTAAATTTTAATAAGTTTTAAACTGGGTGTTCTTGTTTAAAAGAAAACCCTCCAAGAACCTCTTTCGATCCAAGTGGATCTCAATCGGGGAATCAAGGAGGGGTTAATTTTATAATTGCTAATAAACAAATAAAAGAAAAAAGCAAACAGATACACAATTCTAGTTTCTTAATTAATCCTACCATGAATCTCTTTCCCCTTTCGGGTCAATCGGGAAATCGTGGGGTAAGAATTATGAATACTTTGAAATGTACAATATGGAATATGGAATCAATAGTGAAATAAATTATCCTACCCTGTAGATTATATCAATACTAGTTTAAAAAAATAAATAAGCAAAAAGCGACGAAAAGGACACCGACGCAAATCGGAATGGGCTCGAAAGAGCCTATTCCAAAAATGATTTTATTTATTATTGGTTACAGAATCAGTGAACTGAAATTGTCAGAAAATTCTTGGTCCTTATACAGGATGAAGCCAATATTTTACAACTTTGGAAAATTTTTGAGTTTTTAGTGAAAAGGGAGACCCCTGGGGGTATTTGAGCGCTCCTGAGGCCACTTTGGACAGAAGCTTCCTTTATTTTCTGTCATACCTACTAAAATAAAGTGAGCATGTTATAATACCAAATGTCCAAAAGAAATTTAAGAGTACCTTTGGATCAGCCTACCTTATCTCACAAAAAATGAAGTTAAAACTAGCTAAACAGGCAGAAAAGGAACCAAGGAAAGAAAGATTTCCTTGGGATCTTGGATTTCTGTTTGTGCAGCCAACAAATATGCACCGATATTGCAGAATATTAAATTTTATAACAGCTAAAATAAATATAATGCATGTGATCTACAAGTTTTCTTTAAATTTCATGCAAAAAGACGATTTCCCTAAAGCTAGATATAGAATGCTTATGAAACTTTTTTGAGTACAAGATCTAGACTGTGAACTATGAAACATCATATCTATCTATATTTTACTTTGATGAAATAGATCCAAATGAAATCAAAGCAATGAACCGAACAAAGTAACCGGTTAAAGTGTTGATTTTGAGGGAGAAAGAGGAGGAAAGAAATGCTGGTTTCCTTGAAGATCCGCAATAGAGATTTCAGGTGGAATGTCGAGGGACTATGCCTTTGAAATGTTTTGAAGAGAATGAAGAAGAAAACTAGATCAGCATCCTCTCCAAAATATGAACCTGCAAATCAGCTGAAATCAAAGAACTTGCCAAGAAACTTGTGAGATCTGATTAATACATACAAAGAGATTCAAGATAACACGCATATAAGCTTATAGAACATGCTAAATATAGATCTCTAAACATGCATCAAAGGAGAGTGACAGTCAATAAACTTATTGAACAACACCTTTCCTTTCAAGATTGTAATAAGCTAATTATCAATCTTAACCACAGATCTACAAGCAACTAGCAAGAAATGAACACAGATACAGGTTACCTCAGTAAAAAAATGACAATAATCATCCACACATGCAATGGCACCACACTGTCTTGCCTCCAAAGATTTTCTTTATTTCAAATGAAGAATAACAACAGTACAATAGCAACAGCACCTCAATCCCAATTCTTACTAGCTTGGAAGAGGAGGCTATGCCTGGATATATACAAAATACAGGACATCCAGCCCAGGGGGGGTGCAAATCCCAAGGAGAAACATCAAATCAGCTGAAGGAGAGTCCATCAATGCCTGATCTGTGTCTAGCTGAGCCAGATCTAAGTCTCACTGAGTGTAACTGTCAATCGGGGGCCTGATCTGACTGACACCTCAACCCGTTGACTGAAGAATCCACCAAAACTCATCCAGATGAGCCAAAAACGTGTGGAGGAGAGAGGGAGGGAAAAATCCCCCATAAAGGATGCTCAAGCTCAACTCTGGAACTGATTTGATCACCTCCTTCAGTCAAGGATTTGTCAGATCTAGTGAATCTGCTTCAGATCTGACTGATTTCAATCAAATCGGCTGACAATACACTGATCTATGATTTTGTATTTGCTCCATTATTCATTAATTTATTAATTAAAATCATCAATAATTGATTTTTGGGGCTTTCTGACCTGAGTGATGGAAAATCACTCAAAACTAGGAAATGGTGGGTCCATGGGTTTACATGGTGCTCTTAGTTTGAAAATGAGCACCTACATGACTGAAACCGATTATTTGGCCCACTTTTATTACAAAATCAATTTTTCCAATTAAACTATTAAAAATAGCCTAAGTTTTGAAAAAATTAAATTTTAATAAAAAGCACTGAAAAAACTAAAAAATTGAAAAA
Organism: Pseudotsuga menziesii; assembly: GCA_001517045.1. Lineage (NCBI taxonomy): Eukaryota > Viridiplantae > Streptophyta > Pinopsida > Pinales > Pinaceae > Pseudotsuga > Pseudotsuga menziesii. The sequence goes on from LPNX010811547.1 coordinate 273,633, forward strand.
TTGAAAAACACCTAGGAGGACTTAAACATGTTCATATGACTCAAAAATGATGTCTAGCATGTTTATACATTGACACATAGACTCTAATAACCTCAATATGCCTAAATTCCAAGCCGACCACCCCAACTTTGGAGGTATGCAGTGAAAAACTCAGAAATTATCAGTCGTTTGTTCAACAACCAATAATAACCTATGGAAAAAACACCGTGGGCTGATCGGATTGACAAATAAAGTCTAAGAGACCGAGTCTTTTAAAGACACTATCATGCTAGAAAATTTATTACAACTCCCCCATGGGGTATGAACATGTGATATGATACAACAAGTACTTCCCAGAAGTACTTTCAAAGGTATTTTGAAGTCCGAACAAGTTAACCCTATCTGGTTCATCAGGCTCACTTAATAAAAAACCACTACGTAAAACTTAGGTGGTAACATTCTATCTCAAACTGTGAAACGTGTGCTCGATCTGGTCTTTAAGGCAAGGAGAGGATACGAGAACACCAGAATATCTGGTTTATATACCCTGTAAAAACATCTCAACTTGACAAGAAAAACCTTAGTAGCACAAGCTTTATAAAAAATGAAATGAACCATTAAGCTGATTTATTTAAACAAAATAAATGTAACTAACTAAAAGAGGAAAAGTTTTATTATAGCTAAGTAGAAATGTAGAAAGTAAATACCCTCTTTCAAGGAGCTTATTTTCCTACTCTAAGCATGATATAAACAAGGGTTAAGTGTAATCAGAAATCCAATGTAACCACCTAATCATTTTATTAACATAGAAAAAAATTTCCTTGCCTTTGGTTACCAACCAAAGTAAGGATACCTTATTCAGAATATGCAAACCTATGTGATGATTCAGGATGGGCAGGATGGATGGGAGATCATAGGCATGAAAAATGTCATAAAAATTCTTCCCAAACTTGTATGTGCTCATGCAGGCTGCTTCTATCCATGACTGGATAGGACTGATATACCAATCAGAACGATGAGGTAGACTGACTACATCATCATACTGATCATCGGGGGTTATCAAATGATAACTCATTGCATAAGCTCCAAGTAGCTCCAAATCATAAGGAACCTCTATATGTGAAAAAGATGTCTGAGACTGATAATCTACTGACTGCATCACATCTGAATTTTCACAATACTATTTCTCAACGTCTTCATTACTGATACCCTTGTGTGGATCTGCATGATATGACTCTGAATGATCATATGGATAAACTGCATGCTCCTTTTTCATATCAAAGTTTCCCAAGGCCACATGGTCCATGCTCTCTCCTTTATATATGCCATAGATAGAAAAATCAACAAAACCATCAAAAGTTTCTGGTTCATTATTTTCCTCTTTATTCATGTCACAGACTAGATTTTCCATGAATGTCCAGGACTCCTCATCAACATCTTTGTCAGGGAAAAGGGAGTCTTCGTCACTTGTATCATGCTCCAAGCTATATGTGTCCTCATTTTCATATTCATCTTCTTCAGAGAAAAGGTCACAAGGTAGTAAACCTTCCAGACCATCATCATTATATGGAGAACACATAGGAGTCCCATCATGTATATTACAGTTTTCATCATAAGTTTCACTATAAGATTCTGCAATGGTTTCATCCTCAGGCTTGTACTATTTAGAAGTGGTAACAAAGGGTAGGCCTGGCCTACCATGTATATATGATCAAGCTCACTTGAATTTGTTTCCTGATTACTGACCTTGGGAAGTCCATGTTCCATGACTTGATTTGCAACATAACAAGTGCTTTCTTGGTGGAATTGTTCACGGGGTCTACACCATGGAATTACTTCTTCTACCATGTTTGGAATCCTAGGATCTTGTTGAGGAAGCTTCTTTTGATACATCTGATTCTGCCTAGGCTGAAAGTTCCTAGGTCCATTATTTCTTTCCATGGTGATTATTCTATTGTGCATAAGATTCAATTGTGCAGATTGATCTGCCATAAGTTGGTTTTTACTAGTAACCAAGTCTTTTATCATGTCTGTTACCTTTTCCATGGGATCTTTAGAGGCTCCCTTTTCTTCGTTGTATGAAGTGTTTCCCCTAGTGTAACTTGGAATGTTGGATTTTCCTTAAGACTGCATATTCTTTTCTATTTTCTCGGCCAATTCCTGAGCAATTTTTAGATTGGCCAGCTCTTTGTCCCTTAACTGGTACCTCAAATCAGCAGTGAAAGTTTCGATGTAATATATGAGGATGGAGGCATCCCTTGGATTGATTTATCTATGGAAGTCCGTAACCACATGCCTGAACTTAGTATTAAATTCATCAATGGTTTCATTCTCCATCTTCTTTATGTTATGGAGGGCAGCAAGCAGATGTCTTGGTTCTTTCTTTTCCCCCCATTTCTTCTTAAAACCCTCTAGGAATTCACTAAGAGTTTTATATGAATCATCATCTAGGTCGAAGTACCATTCTTCAACATCATCTTCCAAGGATAAAGCAAAGAGCGTCATTTTGACATCGTCATGTTCATGGGCAGCATCATTACAATAACTGACCAGGTGCTTTTCAAACTTTCAAAGGTGATACTTAGCAGTGATGGCATTATTTCCCTGAAATATGGGGAGCTTCTTGATAGCATCTTTTGGAATGGCATGGGGAGCACCTCCTATCTGAGAAAAGTCAAGGGGTTTGAATAGTTCTGTCATTTCTTGAGATTGGTGAACATGACTCTCTACAAATATGTGACGGATATCTGAGAGGGATTGGTCTCCTATATCTTCAAGGTTTCTACGAGAAGTCTACTTATTCAATCTTTCCCTAATAAACCTTTTAGGATTAGAGAGAGGATTGAATAATTGTCAGCGGTTTCTTCAGGTAGAAATTATTGAAGGGATGTTAGATAGTGGAGTCGCCAGATGGATCGAGTTTTAATTTTTATGTTTTTTTAAAGACTAGATCAATCAAAAGTTTTTATCTTTTTAGTTGTTTAGAAAAAAGTTAAGTTAAGCCGTACTCGAGAATAAAAATATTTATCCCCAGCAACGGCACCAAAAAGTGTTGCTGCCTTTTCACACACCTGGGTCACGTGGCAGAAATATTCAAGCCACTCGGTGTGTCCTTGGGGGAAATCTCGAGTCAAGGCTGTCACCTTGTTCTTGAATCCTCCGTTTAGGCTCAACTCCTAACGAAGCCAAGAGGGGTAGACCCTATTAAGTTACTAAGGATGATTTCTTAGTGTGGTGATGTTAAACTAAATCAGTTACTTGGGAGTTTTAATATTTTAACTATAGACAATTAAAGATGACAAGATACGAAAATAAACACATGAAAGCACAAAGCTGATACACAATATATATATGAAGCAAAAATGACCAGTGCCTTAAAATGGAGTCAAATCAATGAGATCAATGTGCTTGCATGTGCTTGGAGTGAATGTTTTGTGATTGCCTCTTGGTATGTTTTAAGTTAAAATTGAAGTATGAGTTGATTAAATTAGGCAAAAGGGGGACTCCAGATATACCCGAGAGTACTTGGAGTATGGCCAAAACTAAACTTTCACAGCTACTCGCAAGGAATATGTAGGCTGAAATGGAGTCTCTCAAGCTATTGTTCATAACGCACCCATTAGGGTGTGACAGAGATCGGCGCGCCGAAGTCACTTTTCAGAAGTTCCTGCTTCCTTTGGGTATTTTTCCACCGTAGAGGTTTGATCTAGGTGTTGGATTTTCACCTGATGGTTTGTTAATTGGGGAGATTGAGCCCTAATTATGCTAGTCACCCAAGTGATTTTGATACAACTTGACTTATCGGATGAGCCACAACGAAGTGCAGAGCATACACACTGGAGTCTTGTAAATTTTAATAAGTTTTAAACTGGGTGTTCTTGTTTAAAAGAAAACCCTCCAAGAACCTCTTTCAATCCAAGTGGATATCAATCAGGGAATCAAGGAGGGGTTAATTTTATAATTTCTTATAAACAAATAAAAGAAAAAATCAAACAGATACACAATTCTAGTTTCTTAATTAATCCTACCATGAATCTCTTTCCCCTTTCGAGTCAATCGGGAAATTGTGGCGTAATTATTATGATTACTTTGAAATGTACAATATGGAATATGGAATCAATAGTGAAATAAATTATCCTACCCTATATATTATATCAATACTAGTTTAAAAAAATAAATATGCAAAAAGCGACAAAAAGGACACCGACGCAAATCCCCCTAGGGGGGATGGGGAATGGGCTCGAAAGAGCCTATTCCAAAAATGATTTTATTTATTCTTGGTTACAAAATCAGTGAAATGAAATTATCAGAAACTTATTGGTCCTTATACAGGATGAAACCAATATTTTACAACTTTGGAGAAATGTTGAGTTTTTAGTGAAAAGGGAGACCCCTGGGGGGATTTGAGTGCTCCTGAGGCCACTTCGGACAGCAGATTCCTTTATTTTCTGTCAGACCTGATAAAATAAAGTGAGAATGTTAGGATAAAAAAGGCTCAAAATTACTTTAAGAGTACCTTCGGATCAGCCTACCTTATCTCACAAAAAATGAAGTTAAAACTAGCCAAACAAGCAGAAAATGAACCAAGGAAAGCAAGCTTTCCTTGGGATCTTGGCTTGCTGTTTGTGCAGCCAAAAAATATGCACTGATATTGCAGAATATTAAATTTTATAAAAGAGAAAATAAATCTAATGCATGTGATCTACAAGTTTTCTTTAAATTTCATGCAAAAAGACGATTTCCCTAAAGCTAGATCTAGAATGCTTATGAAACTTTTTTGAGTGCAAGATATAGACTGTGAGCTATGAAACATCAGATCTATGTATATTTTACTTTGATGAATTAGATCCAAGTGAAATCAAATCAATGAACCGAACAAAGTAACTGGGTAAAGTGTTGATTTTGAGGGAGAAAGAGGAGGAAAGAAATGTTGGTTTCCTTGAAGATCTGCAGTAGAGATTTCAGGTGGAATGTCGAGGGACTATGCCTTCGAAATTTTTTGAAGAGAATGAAGAAGCAAACTAGATCAGCATCCTCTCCAAAGTATGAACCTGCAACTCAGCTGAAATCAAAGAACTTGCCAAGAAACTTGTGAGATCTGATTAATACATACAAAGAGATTCAAGATAACACGCATATAAGCTTATAGGAAATGCTAAATATAGATCTATAAACATGCATCGAAAGAAAGTGACAGTCAATAAACTTATTGAACAACACCTTTCCTATCAAGATTATAATAAGCTAATTATCAATCTTAACCATATATCTACAAGCAACTAACAAGAAATGAACATAGATACATGTTACCTTAGTAAAACAATGACAATAATCATCCACACATGCAATGGCACCACACCGTCTTGCCTCCAAAGCTTTTCTTTATTTCAAATGAAGAATAAAAATAGTACAATAGCAGGAGCACCTCAATCCCAATTCTTACTAGCTTGGAAGAGGAGGCTGTGACTGGATATATAAAAAATACAGGACATCCAGCCCAGGGGGGCCACGAATCCCAAGGAGACACATCAAATCAGCTGAAGGAGAGTCCATCAATGCCTGATCTGTGTCTACCTGAGCCAGATCTCAGTCTCACTGAGTGCAACTGTCAATCGGGGGGCTAATCTGACTGACACCTCAACCTGTTGACCGAAGAATCCACCAAAACTCATCCAGATGAGCCAAAAACGTGTGGAGGAGAGAGGGAGGGTGAAATTCCCCATAAATGATGCTCAATATCAACTTTGGATCTGATTTGATCACCTCCTTCAGTCAAGGATTTGTCAGATCCGGTGAATCTTCTTCAAATCTGACTGATTTCAATCAAATCGGATGAGAATCCATTGATCTATGATTTTGGATTTGCTCCATTATTCATCAATTTATTAATTAAAATCATCAATAATTGATTTTTGGGGATTTCTAACCTGAGTGATGGAAAATCACTCAAAACTAGGAAATAATGGGTCCATGGGTTTACATGGTGCTCTTAGCTTGAAAATGAGCACCTACATGACTAAAACCGATTATTTGGCCCACTTTTATTACAAAATAAATTTTAATTAAACTATTAAAAAATAGCCTAAGTTTTGGAAAAATTAAATTCTAATAAAAAACACAGAAAAATCTAAAAAAATGAAAAATTGAAAAACACCTAGGGGGACTTAGACATGTTCATATGACTCAAAAATGATGTCTAGCATGTTTATACATTGACACATAGACTGTAATAACCTCAATAGGCCTAAATTCCAAGCCGACCACCCCAAATTTGGAGGTATGGAGTGAAAAACTCAGAAATTATCAGTCATTTGTTCAACAACCACTAATAACCAAGGGAAAAAACACCCTGGGCTGATCAGATTGACAAATAAAGTCTAAGAGACTGAGTCTTTTACAGAAACTATCATGCTAGAACATTTATTACAACTCCCCCATGGGGTATGAACATGTGATATGATATAACAAGTACTTCCCAGAAGTACTTCCAAAGGTCTTTTGAAGTTCGAACAAGTTAACCCTGTCTGGTTCACTGGGCTCACTTGATAAAAAACCACTAAGTAAAGCTTAGGTGGTAACATTCTGGCTCAAACTGTGGGACGTGTGCTCGATCTGGTCTTTAAGGCAAGGAGAGGATACAAGAACACCAGAATCTCTGGTTTATATACCCTGTAAAAACATCTCAACTCGAAAAGAAAAACCTCAGCAGTACAAGTTTTATAAAAAACCAAATGAACCATTAAGATGATTTATTTAAACAAAATAAATGTAACTAACTAAAAGAAGCAAAGTTTTATTATAGCTAAGTATAAATGCAAAAATTAAAAACCCTCTTTCAAGGATCTTATTTTCCTACTCTAAGCATGATATAAAAAAGGGTTAAGTGTAATCAGAAATACGATGTAACCACCTAAGCATTTTATTAACATAAAAAAAATAGCCTGTCTTTGGTTACCAGCCAAAGTAAGGATACCTTATTCAGAAAATGCAAACCTACGTGATGATTCGGGATGGGTGGGATGGATCAGAGATCATAGGCATGAACAATGTCATAAAAATTCTTCCCAAACTTGTATGTGCTCATGCAGGCTGCTTCTATCCATGAATGGATAGGACTGATTCACCAATCAGAACGATGAGGTAGACTGACTACATCATCATACTAATCATCATGGCTTAATAAATGATAACTCATTGCACAAGCTCCAAGTAGCTCCAAATCATAAGGAACCTCTATATGTGAAAAAGATATCTGAGACTGATAATCCACTAACTGCATCACATCTGACTTTTAACAATACTGTTTCTCAATGTCTTCGTTACTGATACCCTTGTGTGGATCTGCATGATATGACTCGGAATGATCATATGGATAAACTGCATGCTCCTTTTTCATATCAAAGTTTCCCAAGGCCACATGGTCCATCCTCTCTCCTTTAGATATGCCATAGACAGAAAAATCAACAAAACCCCACAAAAGTTTTCGGTTCATTATTTTCCTCTTTATTCATGTCATAGACTAGATTTTCCATGAATGTCCAGGACTCCTCAACAACATCTTTGTCAGGGAAAAGGGAGTCTTCATCACTTGTATCATGCTCCAAGATATACTTGTCCTCATTTTCATACTCATCTTCTTCATAGAAAAGGTCACAAGGTAGTAAACCTTCCAGACTATCATCATTATATGGAGAACACATAGGAGTCCCATCATGTATATTACAGTTTTCATCATAAGTTTCACTATAAGATTCTGCAATGGTTTCATCCTCAGGATTGTACTAATTAGATGGTAACAAAGGGTAGGCCTAGCCTACCATGTATATATGATCAAGCTCGCTTGAATTTCTTTCCTGATTACTAACCTTGGGAAGTCCATGTTCCATGACTTGATTTGCAACATAACCAGTGCTTTCTTGGTGGAATTGTTCATAGGGTCTACACCATGGAATTACTTCTTCTACCATGTTAGCTGAGTCTAACTGGTTTGGAATCCTAGGATCTTATTGAGGAAACTTCTTTTGATACATCTGATTTTGCCTAGGGTGAAAGTTCCTAGGTCCATTATTTCTTTCCATGGTGATTATTCTATTGTGCATAAGATTCAATTGTGCAGACTGATCTACCATAAGTTGGTTTTTACTAGTAACCAAGTATTTTATCATGTATGTTACCTTTTCCATGGGATCTTTAGAGGCTCCCTTTTCTTCGTTGTATGAAGTGTTTCCCCTAGTGTAACTTGGAATGTTGGATTTGCCTAAAGACTGCATATTCTTTTCTATTTTCTCAGCCAATTCCTGAGCAATTTTTAGATTGGCTGGCTCTTTGTCCCTTAACTAGTACCTCAAATCACCAGTGAAAGCTTCAATGTAATATATGAGGATGGAGGCATTCCTTGGCTTGATTTCTCTAGGGAAGTCCGCAACCACACACCTGAAATTAATATTAAATTCATCAATGGTTTCATTCTCCATCTTCTTTATGTTATGGAGAGCAGCAAGCAGATGTCTTGGTTCTTTATTTTCCCCCCATTTCTTCTTAAAACCCTCTAGGAATTCACTAAGAGTTTTATATGAATCATCATCTAGGTCAAAGTACCATTCTTCAACATCATCTTCCAAGGATAAAGTAAAGAGCATCATTTTGACATCGTCATGGTCATGGGCAGCATCATTACAATAACTAACCAGGTTCTTTTCAAACTTTCGAAGGTGAGACTTGGCAGTGATGGCATTATTGCCCTGAAATATGGGGAGCTTCTTGATAGCATCTTTTGGAATGGCATGGGGAGCACCTGCTATCTGAGAAAAGTCAAGGGGTTTGAATAATTCCATCATTTCTTGAGATTGGTGAACATGACTCTCTACAAATATGTGATGGATATCTGAGAGGGATTGGTCTCCTAAATCTTCAAGGTTTCTATGAGAAGTATACCTATTCAATCTTTCCCTAATAAACCTTTCAGGCTTAGGGAGAGGATTGAATAATTGTCGGTGGTTTCTTCGGGTAGAAATTCTTGAAGGGATGTTAGACAGTGGAGTCACCAGATGGATCGAGTTTTAATTTTTATGTTTTTTTAAAGACTAGATCAATCAAAAGTTTTTATCTTTTTAGTTGTTTAGAAAAAATTTAAGCTAAGTCATACTCGGGAATAAAAAGATTTATCCCTGGCAACGATGCCAAAAAGTGTTGCCGCCTTTTCACACACCTAGGTCACGTGGCAGAAATATTCAAGCCACTTGGTGTGTCCTTGGGGGAAAGTCTCGAGTCAAGGCTGTCACCTTGTTCTTTGACTCCTCCGTTTAGGCTCAACTCCTAACAAAGCCAAGGGGGGTAGACCCTATTAAGTTACTAAGGATGATTTCTTAGTGTGGTGATGTTAAACTGAATCAATTACTTAGGAGTTTGAATAATTTAACTAGAGACAATTAAATATGACAAGATACGAAAATAAACACATGAAAGCACAAAGCTGATACACAATATATATGAAGCAAAAAAGACTAGTGCCTTAAAATGGAGTCAAATCAATGAGATAAATGTGCTTGCATGTGCTTGGAGTGAATGTTTTGTGATTGCCTCTTGTTATGTTTTAAGTTAAAATTGAAGTATGAGTTGATTAAATTAGGAAAAAGGAGGACTCCAGATATACCCGAGAGTACTTGGAGTATGTCCAAAACTAAACCTTCACAGCTACCCGCAAGTAATATGTGGGCTGAAATGGAGTCTCTAGGGCTATTGTCCGTAATGCACCTTTTAGGGTGTGATAGAGATCGGCGCCTCGAGGTCACTTTTCAGAAGTTCCCTCTTCCTTTGGGTATTTTGCCACCGCATAGGTTTGATCTAGGTGTTGGATTTTCATCTGATGGTTTGTTAATTGGGGAGAGTGAGCCCTAATTATGCTAGTCACCCAAGTGCTTTTGATACAGCTTGACTGATCGGATGAACCGCAGCCAAGTGCAGATCATACACATTGGAGTCTTGTAAATTTTAATAAGTTTTAAACTGGGTGTTCTTGTTTAAAAGAAAACCCTCCAAGAACCTCTTTCGATCCAAGTGGATCTCAATCGGGGAATCGAGGAGGGGTTAATTTTATAATTGCTGATAAACAAATAAAAGAAAAAAGCAAACAGATACACAATTCTAGTTTCTTAATTAATTCTGCCATGAATCTCTTTCCCCTTTCGGGTCAATCGAGAAATCGTGGGGTAAGTATTATGATTACTTTGAAATGTACAATATGGAATATGGAATCAATAGTGAAATAAATTATCCTACCCTATAGATTAGATCAATACTATTTTAAAAAAATAAATAATCAAAAAGTGACGAAAAGGACACCGACGCAAATCCCCCTAGGGGGGATGGGGAATGGGCTCGAAAGAGCCTATTCCAAAAATGATTTTATTTATTATTGGTTACAAAATCAGAGAAATGAAATTATCAAAAAAGTATTGGTCCTTATACAGGCTGAAACCAATATTTTACAACTTTGGAAATTTTTTGAGTTTTTAGTGAAAAGGGAGACTCCTGGGGGGATTTGAGCGGTCCTGAGGCCACTTTGGACAGAAGCTCCTTTATTTTCTGTAAAACCTGCTAAAATAAATTGAGAATTTTAGAATAAAAAATTCCCAAAATAACTTTAAGAGTACCTTTGGTTCATCCTACCTTATCTCACAAAAAATGAAGTTAAAACTAGCTAAACAGGCAGAAAAGGAACCAAGGAAAGCAAGATTTCCTTGGGATCTTGGCTTATTTTTGTGCAGCCAACAAATATGCACTGATATTGAAGAATATTAAATTTTATAACAGCGAAAATAAATCTAAAGCATGTGATCTACAAGTTTTCTTTAAATTTCATGCAAAAAGACGATTTCCCTAAAGCTAGATCTAGAATGCTTATGAAATTTTTTTGAGTGCAAGATCTAGACTGTGAGCTATGAAACATTAGATCTATTTATATTTTACTTTGATGAAATATATCCAAATGAAATCAAAGCAATGAACCGAAAAAAGTAACCGGGTAAAGTGTTCATTTTGAGGGAGAAAGAGGAGGAAAGAAATGTTGGTTTCCTTGAAGATCCGCAATAGAGCTTTCAAGTGGAATGTCGAGGGACTATGCCTTTGAAATGTTTTGAAGAGAATGAATAAGAAAACTAGATCAGCATCCTTTCCAAAGTATGAACCTGCAACTTAGCTGAAATCAAAGAACTTTCCAAGAAACTTGTGAGATCTGATTAATACATACAAAGAGATTCAAGATAACACCCATACAAGCTTATAGGAAATGCTAAATCTAGATCTCTAAACATGCGTCAAAGGAGAGTGATAGTCAATAAACTTATTGAACAACAACTTTCCTATCAAGATTGTAATAAGCCAATTATCAATCTTAACCATAGATCTATAACCAACTAGCAAGAAATGAACACAGATACAGGTTACCTCAGTAAAACAATGACAATAATCATCCACACATGCAATGGCACCACACTGTCTTGCCTCCAAATCTTTTCTTTATTTCAAATGAACAATAACAATAGTACAATAGCAGCAGAACCTCAATCCCAATTATTAATAGCTTTGAAGAGGAGGTTGTGCCTAGATATATACAAAATACAGGACATCCAGCCCAGGGGGGTGCAAATCCCAAGGAGACACATCAAATCAGCTGAAGGAGAGTCCATCAATGCCTGATCTGTGTCTAGCTGAGCCAGATCTGAGTCTCACTGAGTGCAACTGTCAATCGGGGGGCTGATATGACTGACACCTCAACCTGTTGACGGAAGAATCCACCAAAACTCATCCAGATGAGCCAAAAATGTGTGGAGGAGAGAGGGAGGGTGAAATTCCCCATAAAGGATGCTCAAGATCAACTCTGGATCTGATTTGATCACCTCCTTTAGTCAAGGATTTGTCAGATCCAGTGAATCTGCTTCAGATCTGACTAATTTCAATCAAATCGGCTGAGAATCCACTGATCTATGATTTTGGATTTGCTCCATTATTCATCAATTTATTAATTAAAATCATCAATAATTGATTTTTGGGGATTTCTGACCTGAGTGATGGAAAATCACTCAAAACTAGGAAATAGTGGGTCCATGGGTTTACATGGTGCTCTTAGCTTGAAAATGAGCACCTACATGATTGAAATCGATTATTTTCCCACTTTTATTACAAAATCAATTTTTCCAATTAAACTATTAAAAAATAGCATAAGTTTTGGAAAAATTAAATTTTAATAAAAAACACTGAAAAAACTAAAAAAATTGAAAAATTGAAAAACACCTAGGGGGACTTAGACATGTTCATATGAGTCAAAAATGATGTCTGGAATGTTTATACATTGACACATAGACTCTAATAACCTCAATAGGCCTAAATGCCAAGCCAACCACCCCAACGTTGGAGGTATGGAGTGAAAAACTCAGAAATTATCAGTCGTTTGTTCAACAACCAATAATAACCAAGGGAGAAAATACCATGGGCTGATCGGATTGACAAATAAAGTCTAAGAGATCGAGTCTTTTACAGACAATATCATGCTGGAAAATTTATTACAACTCCCACATGGGGTATGAACATGTGATATGATACAACAAGTACTTCCCAGAAGTACTTCCTAAGGTCTTTTGAAGTCCGAACAAGTTAACCCTGTCCGGTTCACCAAGCTCACTTGATAAAAAACCACTAAGTACAACTTAGGTAGTAACAATGAGCAGCGTCAAGATTCCTTGGTGGCTCTAGAGGTTAATAAATGTCGCGTTAAGGTCCAGTATGATAAGTCTGTCCATCCAAGAGTGTTTAGTGAAGGAGACTTGGTCCTCTTGTGGGATCAACCGAAAGAACCCTTGGGGGTAGGGAAATTTAATCCTATGTGGCATGGTCCTTACGTGGTCAAGCGTGTGTTAGAGAAGGGTGCCTATGAGTTAGTGTATTATGAAGGGACAGCTTTGGCAGAGCCTAGAAATGGGCTCTATCTCAAAAAATACTATGGATGATCTTTAGCCAAGGTTGCTTGTTGTATATTATTGTACAACTTTGCATAGTTAGGTATTTTTCTCATTGTGATCGGGTTTGTGATTAGTTTCTGTTTCTTTTGGTAGATGTCAATGGAATCTTCCACCTACATAGGATTCACGGATGGTGCAAGCCATCACACTCAACACTCAGCCTCTGCTGCTTGGGTAATTTATACTCCTATGGGTCAGGTACTGTCTTTAGGAGGTGTATGTCTATGGCCATCTTCCAACAATGTTGCTGAATATAGTGCCATTATTGAGCTTCTACAGGATGCCATTTTTCATGGCATTCTATCTCTTGAGGTACGTCTTGATTCGGAGTTAGTAGTGTCACAGCTCAATGGTTTGTACCATGTTAGAGATCCGTCGTTATTGAGAAGGTTCTTACATGTGAGATTGTTAGAACGACAATTTGACAATACAACATATATACACATTCCAAGAAATAATAATCAAGTTGCTGACTCATATGCTAACTACGTGTTAGATTGGCATTTGTTTCATTCACAATAAATTAATGACAAACACAATTTTTACACATGTAAATAAATAAATCGATCACCATAAAAAAAAATTATATATACATCAAAAATGTGATAATACATAGTGTCATGATACAAAATTTGGGGCTTTTAAAGCCACCATCACATAATACACGGTCGTACAAAATGTATACACTCCCAGGTGTCTAATCCTGTAGAGGAGGAGGAGGGTTGTGATCATGGAATGTCACTACGGCTCTAGATAGCTGTTGAAATAAACGCACCCATGCGCGTGGTACACCCACCACCTACCACTGCATGGCCTCAGGAAATTCCTCGACTTGCACCATGGGAACTCTATGAGTCAGTCTCACAAAGTTGGTATGAATGCTCTGGAGCGTTTTTTCCACATCTGCACCGGTGATGTCATCTCCTCTTCCCCTTCATCTATCACGAGGGAAGCGCTCTGGCCGTCGTGGTCCCACATCTGCACATAAATGGTAGATGTCACTATGTATTGTCACACAAAAACATGTCTTTTTGATTCCACATAATCAAGAAAATACAAAAAAATTAAATAACTAAAAAAATTTAAAAAGAGTGAGGGTCGAGACTCGTTACCTATATCACCATATGCCAATCTTGGTGGCAATGGCATGTCCGGATCCCCCCGAAAATCTATCCCTGCATAGGGGTAGTCATCAATGGCAATGATCTGTCATCACCACCATGGAAAGAAGTCAGATGGATATGGGTTGGCCACCCTACCACCCCCTAGTCTATGCATAGCATTTTCCCAACGCCGTTGGGATGGATATTGAACCCCATGAAGAGGAACATCCACTCTAGGTATCAATCCTAGAACACGCTCGAAGAAAAACATGCTCAAGATACTGCTAAACTCGAAGTTCCATATCCTTCCTGCCTTACACTCACTGAGCTGGTGTTTCATGTTACTCAGTAGTGTAGTACCCCAGTCATAGATTGTGGGTCTCATGCACTCCATTGCATAGAACATCAGTGGCTGAGAGGCCTGGTGGAGTGATGCTAAGCCTGCTATCATGCCTAGTGTAAGTAATATGGCCTTTAGGCCCAGCACTTGTATAGCATTGGTAGGGACTTGACTCCCCACCTTATCAATGTCTAGATAACAGTACACGGCTATGTACTTGTCGATAGTCAGGCCACCTCCTGGCCCACAACGGGAACGAAGGTTCACCACCTCCCCTCGTCTAGAAAGCCCTGTGATAAAGTATATGTCCTGCACCTCTATGGTGAGGGACATCACATCAATATGAAAGGACTCCGAGTCTGGATCCCAATAGTCTACCAACATCTATAGCAGTTTTGGTTTGGCCCTCAAACCACCAAGACACCAAAACTTGTAGAGTCCGCATGCATGTAGAGCTTGTTGAGCCATTAAGTCAGCCCTTACTGCTTCCTCTACTTCACCATGCTCATGCTCTCTCCACTCTAGCACCATCCTGCAAAAGAAATTACAAAATTACCCATTAGTTTCTTGAAAAATCATATGCGCGGCCTCATACGTGACTGTTTTGAAAACAACCATGTATGTACGCGGGTTTGAGGCCCTTTTCTACGTATATCCAGCCCTATATGCGGAAAAAGCATCGATTTCCTCATGGGCCACAGCGCTCATTTTGGGATGGCCTAAAAAACTCATTTAACCTTGAAAATCTATAAAAATTATATCAAAATGCAAGAGGAGAGCATGAGTAAATACCTGGAAGAAACGGTTGTGAATTCTGTCAGCTGGATCTCCTAGAATTAGCAGTTGAAAATCAGAGCTCAAATGGGTAAAAGTTTCAAATGATTTATATTTTTTACTATTTATAGAAAAAATTTCAAATATTTGAAAATTTTTACCCCCTTTCCTATAGTTTCAACATTTTCTAACCATTTTGGACCGTTTTTGAAATAATTTGTGATGTAGAATACCTTTTTCAGTGTCGTTTCAGCCATTAGATTGACATGTTCATGCCAATCTCAGGTATCATGTCTAAACTAGCATATAGGTTAGGTTTCACCACCGTTTGCATTTTGCATGACCTTATGACCATATCATCATGACCTTAGGTATGAACCCACTCTATTATGTCACGAAACCTTCTTGTTGCTTTATAAGTGGCATGATATGACTGGTAGAGCTTCACCTTACATGGGTACCCTAGTTAGCGCCTTATTTTCATTTTGTGCCCATGCCGACGTTTTCTACTTTAGGGTGTGGGAGTCTATTGTATAGTACTGCCATGACATTTCGCAAGAGCCTCATACTCCTCTTGATCTTATGCTGGCCTATTTCCCTCAGGACTCCCCTATGTCAAGTTGTGGATGCATTATCATGAGCTTTTCCTACCTTATTGAGCTTTATGCCAGCTTCCTTGACATTGTGTTTCAGCCATATAGCCCGAGCTTGTCTCATGTCTAGCCATGCAGAGCCATTTTTTATATCCTCCGCATCTTTATTTCCCTTTTTATTGGGAGGGGATTTTCCCCCGAGTGTCGATATCCTACACATGTATCCTTGCATTGAGCATAGCTATGTTCCACTACTTGGAACTAGTTTGTTTTCCCTTCTGACACTCGTCTCCTCCTAGTTTGTAACTATAAATCTAGTTTATTCTTTTTTCAAGCTTTTCAAATAACTGAAAAAGTCCAAAAAAATCAAAAAACCAAAAAGCCGGACAAGGAAAGATGTTATATTTGGTAGCTGTCAAGTCGTGTCGCCTTCAAACAGAGCACTGTATATCACATCCATTGGTTGGGTTATAGTTTGACTATAGGATCTGTACTCGTTTTTTTGAGTTTATCTCCACCGACTGGTTAAGCTTCCAATCCCTATGGAGCCTTTGTTGATGCCTCCTATGTCATAGAGATGTCCCAGTTTGTATATTGAGTATATGCTTCCTTCATTCAGTCACCATACGCTATTATGCTCTTGTTCAAAGGAAGTTGAAACCTGATTCGGCCATTCCTCAATTATCTTGACTTTGCATGTCGGCCATTCCTGGTACAGTTACTAGTTCGCACACCTTATGATCGAGTCCTTCCACATTATACAACTTTGCTGAGTACCTCGTGTTGGATGATGGGGGATGCGTTAATGCCCTCCTTCCAGCGGATTTCATGCCATCGACTTCAGATCATTTATTCTAGGATTGGATTCTAGAGTCCTTTTGAGTGCCTTGAGACTTGCAGTCATTAGTGGCAGGTTCTCTTACCATCGACAGTTCTTGGGAATACATCAATGTCCCCTGATCGATGGATCCTCTCAAGTGTTCAACCTCAACACATTTATTCACACTTGTTAGTCTGCACTCTAGTACCTTGATTCCCATTTTCATTATCGGTGGGTGATCTCGCGTCTATTAACGGTATACATTAATGACCGGTAATCAGACGATGGACTACTATGTTCGACCTCGACACCTCTATTCGCATAGTAGGACATGCACTCATAGCAGTTTGTGTAGAAGACTTTCCATATTGGTGGCATCTCTTATATGCTACCTCCTTGATTGTGCCAGTGTTCATGAGATTTCAGCTCTTGTGACTTGATTCCAGTATATGTCAGACATTTCCAGCCACTATGGAGATCTTGATCTATTATATATCTTCAGCCATTTTGGAGATCATGGTCCTTTGTATATCTTCATCATGGAGATTCTGATCTATGTATATTGTACGTGGTGATGACCACATATGTGATATCATGTATCATGCCTATTCATGGCCATTGTACTCTTATGTATCCAGGACTACTATATATACTTGTAGTTATATGCAGAGTTGTATTATTGTACTATGCTGATTGGGTGGCTAGTCTTCCATTTGGGATCCTTCATAACTCCACTTCTGGGATGGACTTATAATGTATTTCGGCCATCGTATGACCCCTCTGACCTCACACATTAGGGGGCATCTGTTATAGTGGATTTCACCACTCTAGGTGAATCACACTTTGTATGGCCTTCCCCTGTCCCGCTGCAGACTCCTTAGACCCCATGGACCATTTTTTGTCCTTTGATGTTTCCTTGATCATCCCTAAAAACACATGAAAAATGATACACGTGAATTTTTAACCTATAAGCACGTAGATACGCGGGTTTTCTCACTAAAACTGCGTACATCAAGATGTGTGCATAATCCAAATCCTTTTGGAGTTTTCCTTGACTTGGATCTGACTCATTTGACTCCTGGCCTTCCCTATGCCTTGAGATCGCTCAGATTCGACCTTTCATTATCCCTTTGAAAATTATATAAGGAACCCATTGGTACATTGAAGGCAAGAAGAGAGAATTGAGAGCAAAGAAACTATAGTCCATTGCTGCCAGAACTTATGCTTGAGTCTACATCCCTTTGTCCCTTGGAGCACTTTTGTGTTCTTCCCAAGCTTTCCTTTTGCTTGTGAGCTTGCTATCGAGAGATGAAGGACCAAGTGGGGGATTCAGTTTCTCCGGTTCGCATACATGCCATCAGAGGCTGTATCTTGTAATCTCTGATTTATATTAATAGAAATATCTTTTCCGATCTAATAATGTGTGTTTGAATGAGTATTTTATCCATGGGATTATGTCAAATGCTTTTACATTATTGATTATATATGCTAGAATAGATCTAACACCATGATATATAGAATGCTTGTATTGTTTACTTGTTGTTGAGGAAGTAATCTATCAATTCAAGCTGAAGATTGTAAAGCTCAACGGAGATCTACTTCAACCATCCGGAATAAGGTACGAGGTCTAATCCTTTAGTGTTAGACATTTAATTTCTATTGCATATTGGAAAGGATTGATTTCTAGATTCAAGCTGTCTGTTGTGGTACCCCAAGCCATAGGAATTTCTCTCCATAACACTATGGCTAATCCCTAAAGCTTTTGCTAGTAAACTGGATTGATATTGAGGTTGTTCTTTCCTTTTCTTTCCCTCTCTAGGAAGGCCGGTGCTCTTTCTCTTCATTCTTGGTGTGCAGATGGTGCTCTTTCCCTTAATTTTAGGTGTGTCGGTGCTGACATTGTGTCTCCCACTACTAAATGCACCGACGATTCTCTTTCCCTTCGTGGACGGTGCATTGATGGTGTTTTTAGGGTAAAAAATGGATATTCAAGACCCTTCTCAAAGGTGGATGAGGTAGAGGAGTATCCCTATTATATAGGTGAGGTGGCATTCAGTTCCTAACCTATAGGGAAGATCCTTTTGATCCCTCCCTTTAATCTTATAAATTAAACCCTCTCTCCATTGTGAAGGGAGGAAAGACTATGGTACTATTATGCTAGTTGAATTTCTAGGTGATCCCTATCATCCTTTGGGAGGCTATTATATTGCTTTGGAGGCCTTGTCTTGGATTGTTGGATGAAAGTTGTAGTGTTAAGTCTAGGTTGTGACATTCCTCTTTTATGTAATTCTATGTATCTCCTTGGCTACATTAATACAAATCTCTTTCCATAAATTTTATTGTGTTAATAATGTTTAGAGATTTCTTCCTTAACTATTAGATTAGATCAATTCATGTTTGCATACACATGTACTATTTGCTTTTTTCCACTTGCTTTACAGGGTTTTGTAGTTAAATATGTGAAGGCTTTGGAGCTTGGATCAACAAAGAGAGAAGAGGATTTTTGTATTGCAGGTAAGCGATCTATCTGTGAACTTGCATTTCTCTTTTATCTAGGAAAGTAGAGCTTATTGTGTATTTGATTTGTTCTATATCCACTTGGATTAGAAAGATTTGTCTTGAGTCCGCTTGAGTATATTTATCCAATAACACCGCTCTCAGTCACAAAGAGCCTGGAATTCTGATAGCAGATGTTTGATCTCTGCCATATTTGTAACCTTCTCCTGAAAGGGAAGGTTCTTCAACTTTGTCTTTGGAGCGCTGATTTTTTCATCTTCCAGTCATGTGGTTTCCCTTATGTTTCTTGCACTTCCATCTTCTAGAAGTGCTTCCCAAATCATGGAAACATTTTCTACTGCCTTTGTGCAGAGTGTTTCTCCCTTGGTGATTTTCCCAGTAGCCTCATACACTATTCTTCTTATTTCCTTAAGCACCTCAGGAGGTGTGCTCAGTACCTTCCTAGCCTGAAGCTTCTCAGCCTGCTTCTTCAGCTCTGCTACAATCCACAATAGTCGGGAAACCTTAGCTGCTAAATCTTCATCTTCCTAGCCCACTTACAGTGGGAACTGGATGACTATGCCCTTAATGGTTTTAGCTAGTGCAATGCATTTTTGCTCGTGCACCTCAATTTCTTGTTCTTTCTCCTTAAGGAGGGCCTTGCGCCCTTCAATTTCCTAGACCCCCCTAGGATTGTGTATGAATTCACAGGTTTTTTCAAGAATTGTATTTGATGTTGATATTTAAAATATTCATATTTGGTTTTGACTAGAACTTGGTGTTCTTAGATCTCTGATTTCTATCTTATTTAACAAAAAACTCTTTCCCTACCGTAGGTATATTTCATTAAAAGAGAAATTTGCATTTTCATGTAGCTATTATTTGCAATATTTTTACATTTCCTATCTACACCTCATGCATCCACTTAATGGCTCAACATAAAATTAATGCTATCTTAGGTTTAAAATAATTTAGTAACTGTGTGTAAGTTAGTAACATGTTCCGACATCGTTAAGCATGGAAGATATCATTTATTTCCTGCACTGCATCCCAGGGACTGTGTGGTTCCTCCATGTACCACCGGTATATCAAACGACCTTTCACATACCCTTGAGGTATATCAAAAGGTACTTCACGTACTTGATTGTATATCAAAGGGCCCCTTTTGAACGGTTCTGCATTAGATAACACCACTACATATTTGAGCTCCCCCATACCTAGTGTATATTGGGAGACCCTCTTAGGATTCCTATGACCAACCGAGTTAACCTTTCGGTCATCTCGGCATCACAATACACCGATAACAACAATCGAACAGATTACTATGCACATGCCATCTAGGTAGTTAGGTATTCAGGTGAGAGATGGTTGATCCTCCTCACCGCATTTCACTATTGGACCCTACGATATATAGCGAGTTGTGAATCCTTGATAATCATGTGAGTGTCCTGACTTTTGATCCACTCCTATTCACACAGTTTGCTTGTGAATTTTATACTTCAGTAGCATTTGATCTTGTGTGGTACTTTAGATATTCTTAGAAATTTCATAAATGGAAAACTTTCCTGGGACCACCAGTCAAGAGAACCCTTTCCAGTCTATGTATTTTGTTTCTCCCCCTTATGGAGTTGTTGGTCCTCCCATCATGGCCACTTTGAAAATTATCGGATTGACTATAGGATTTCCTATTATACCAATCTTGTTATACCAAATGCATCCTTTGTTTCAGATCCTAGTCCTTTACCGCATTAGCATCAACCTCATGTTAACCCTTCTTCTTCTTCCTCGAATGTTGATTTGACTTCCCTTTCTTCCTCTTCACATGTTGCAAACTATGATGTTAGTAAACATATGGGTAAGAAAAAGACAAAAAGGAAGGATAAGAAGAAGAAAACTAAGAAAAAAGTCATAGCTCCAACCTCTAGTATTCATGTTGGAATCCTACCAGCCACTGATCATCATGTTGGGAGTATTGATGTACCTGTTTTCGACTCGCATAAACCTAAGTTCCCTTGTATACTTTGCAAGGGTGATCACCTTCTCAAGGACTATCCTGGTCTTTCCCTTGTGTCAGAAGTGTTTTATAAACATCCTATGTTCGCATTCTTTGATCATAATGTTGATGATGCCCCTTCATCCAGTGACTCTTTCGTTAAGAGTCGAAAAAGAAAGGTTAGATATCCTTTCTTTCTATGTAAGGATATGAATCGCACTTACCTTTGTCCTCACATGGATGAAGCTTCAAAGTTGTTGGAAGATATTACTGTTCCTCAAAAACAACCTCCAACCGGTTATCATAAGTTGTCTCTTGACATCCCATTGGTTGATCAAGTGGTCGATCCAAGTACATCCTTGGTCAATCCCACTCTTTCATTGAAGAGTGAAGTCGAAGTGGTCGATCAAGTTCTAATCTTAGTCGATCCCACTCTTCCCTTGAAGATTGAAATTGAAGCAGTTGATCCAAGTCCATCCTTGGTTCATCCCACTCTTCCTTTGAAGATTGAAGTTAAAGTGGTTGAGTAAATTTCATCTCCACCCGATCCCACTCTTTCATTAGAGAGTGTTGCTACTGAATTAGTCCCTTCGACATAGTCTTCATCTTGTCCCTCTCTTCTAATCGAGAGTGAAAACAATTCAGCTGAAATTTTCGTAGTTAGTTATGATTGTTCTATGCAATAGGAAATTTTTTTCTATTTCCACCAAACACTCTCCAAGTAGTGAGGTTATTTCCTTTGACTAGAGTAACCTAAAAAAATTGTGTCTTAATTTGAGTGTTCCTTTCCAGATATCTATGAGAGTTACTGATAAAAGTATACTCCACACTATTGTTGACAAAGGGGATTATGTTAGTATTC
The DNA here is from genome assembly GCA_001517045.1 of Pseudotsuga menziesii. Taxonomy (NCBI): domain Eukaryota; kingdom Viridiplantae; phylum Streptophyta; class Pinopsida; order Pinales; family Pinaceae; genus Pseudotsuga; species Pseudotsuga menziesii. The sequence continues at coordinate 295,609 of LPNX010811547.1, forward strand.
TATCCTCTACAGTTTGAAAAGCCATAGGTTCTCCTCTGCTTGTGCCAGCCACTGATCAAATACTGTATTTTAATCGAATACCTACAATGCTTTTAGCAATACTTTCTTAGTTACCTATCACTTTGGAAGGAAAAATTGTCTTTATCGATGTTATGGTAGTGCAAGGTCCCTTAGATTTCAATCTTCTCCGTGGGTGTGATTATGTTTACACCATGAAAGTTGTAGTGTCCACACTCTTTCGAGTGATGTATATTCCCCATGATGGGAAGATTGTGAATGTTGATTAACTTTCCTTTGTTAAATCTGATCATCGTATGACTCCTAGTCATCAGACTTACCTCAATGTCTCGCATGTTATTGTGGTTCCTTCCCCTTCTAGTTAGCTTCTTCCCATCATAGGTAAAATGGGGGGCACAGCTCCAGCCTCTGGACATCATACTGGAGTTTAGTTGCTATCTTCTTATGTAAGGGGGCAACCAACCAAACTTTGGACATCATATTGGCTTAGAACTACTTGTGAGCATAGTTCCCTTTCCGTGTCAAGCTCGTTAAAAAATGAAATAGACGTTGTGAGCATAGTTCTTTTTCTATGTCAAGCTCGTTAAAAAGTGAAACAGACACTTGTGAGCATAGTTCCCATTCTATGTCAAGCTCATTAAAAAATGAAATAGATGCTTGTGAGCATAGTTCCATTTCTGTGTCAAGCTTGTTAAAAAATGAAACGGGTGTCCTGAAGCATAGTTACTTTCTATTTCAAGCTTGTGTAAAAATAAAATAGGTCCCCACAAGCATAGTTATTCTCTGTTTCAAGATTGTGTAAAAATGAAATAGGTCACCTTGAGAAATGTTTATTCTTCATTTCAAGATCGTTAAAAAATAAAACCAACCTTGAGCAGAGTTCCTTTTTCGTGGTAAGCTCATTAAAAATGAAATGGATTCTTCCATTATGTCAAGACTCAATACTTGAACCTTGATTTCATCTGCTAGTAAAGAAGACGAAATGAAGTTTGGGGGGCCTGTACCCTACCTCTTTATGTTGGATTAAGATACTTGATAGTTATATTGGGGGAAAATACCAACCACTGGACATCATGTTGGGAAATCACCCATCGATGGAAGCCATTTTGAGCATACCTTCTTTAGTTTCGAGCTCGGTAAACCATGAAACAACCCTTTGAGCATAGTTATTATTCTATGTCAATCTCGTTAAAAAATGAAGTAGATACCCTGAGCATTCTTTCAACTGATCTTCGAGCTCATTAAAAATAGTAAGATCGTGTTGAGCTTACTTTTCATTTTTCGTGCTTTGGTTAAAACATGAAAACTGGTTTGAGCTTACTTTATTGCTTTTTCATGCTCTGGATTCAAACATGAAAAAGTTTCTAAGTGTATTTTACACCTTTGTCGTGCTCATTAAAAACTTAGTGAAGAGGTATCGAGTATAGTTTTACCTTTTTTCAGACTTGTAAAAAATGGATTATGAAAAAAGAACTCATTGTGGAGTTATATTTAAGCTCTTTTCAGTCTCCTTTCAAACACAAAAATATTTCCAAGAAAACTTGTTACGTTCACGCTTGTAAAAGTATCAGAACGGTCGACTAGTCGGTGGCAGGTTATCTCTTTTTCGGATTGACTAGGACTATTTAGGAAAAATGACCTTTTGGAGTCTTCTTATTCATTTCAGACTCTCTAAACATGAAATGATGAATGAGTTTTCTTTCATCGAACTCATAAAATCAAACGATGAAGGACCCTTTTCTAGGAACAAATCCCTCCTTTCTCAGGTTCATAAAACATATGAGAATGGACCCATCGCTTGATGAGCTATAACGATTGTTTGTTACCCTCTTTGGACTCGTAAAAATGAAAAGAGGAACTCATCCTTCGTGGTGGAGAAATTAATGAAAGAGTTTGTATTTTTTTATGGCAGTACATAGTCACTCTTGAACATGGCACTCATTTGCATATACATTTCAGAACTTGGGTAATCTGTTTGTCTTTAAGTCCATCTAATTCCTGGATTATTCTTACTCTTTTGAGTTTTCCAAGAATACTCTCACCGTCAGCTACATTGGGGGATTGGTATCGTTCTCGTAAAAGTCAATACTGCTAATTCATGCCATGCCCATGTTCAATAAAAATTTGGTCATCTGTTCACTGTCTGCAGTTAGTTTTCCTTCTATCATGTTGGTCGTCTTTGAGTTAGTATCATACATCACTATGTTTTCTAGTTTACTCCAAAATAGCTTTGATCCTGTTTTGTGTCAATGATGGGGGATTCATCATGGCCCTCCTTCGATGATTCTATTCCTTTCGACTTCAAAATATCATCCAGGGATTAGACTTAGAAACTAATTCAAGTACCTTGGACCTGCATGGCATAATGGCAGGTTACCTCGCTTTCAATGTGATTTTACATTATTGACTCTTGATTGAAATATCCTACCGAGTGTGCAACTCCAAGTCCTTTATTCATAGTTGGTAGGATGTACTATGATACCCATTGGCGCATTTTCACACACCTGGATCACGTGGCAGAAATCTTCAAGCCACTTGGTGTGTCCTTGGGGGCAAGTCTCGAGTCAAGGCTGTCACCTTGTTCTTGACTCCTCCGTTTAGGCTCAACTCCTAATGGAGCCAAGGGGCGTAGACCCTATTAAGTTACTAAGGATGATTTCTTAGTGTGGTGATGTTAAATTGAATCAGTTACTTAGGAGTTCGAATATTTAACTATAAACAATTGAATATGACAAGATACAACAATAACACACGAAAGCACAAAGCTAATAAACAATATATATATGAAGCAAAAATGACCAGTGCCTTAATAATGGAGTCAAATCAAAGAGATCAATGTGCTTGCATGTGCTTGGAGTGAATGTTTTGCGATTGCATCTTGGTATGTTTTAAGTTAAAATTGAAGTATGAATTGATTAAATTAGGCTAAAAGGGGGACTCCAGATATACCCGAGAGTACTTGGAGTATGTCCAAAACAAAACCTATACAGCTACCTGCAAGGAATATGTGGGCTGAAATGGAGTCTCTAGGGCTATGTTCATAACGCACCCATTAGGGTGTGACAGAGATTGGCGCCCCAAGGTCACTTTTTAGTAGGTTCCCACTTCCTTTGGGTATTTTGCCACCGTAAAGGTTTGATCGAGGTGTTGGATTTTCACCTGATGGTTCGTTAATTGAGGAGGGTGAGTCCTCATTATGCTAGTCACCCAAGTGCTTTTGACACAGCTTGACTGATCGGATGAACCGCAGCCAAGTGTAGAGCATACACACTGGAGTCTTATAAATTTTAATAAGTTTTTAAGAGATGTGTTCTTGTTTAAAAGAAAAGCCTCCAAGAACCTCTTTCGATCCAAGTGGATCTCAATCGGGGAATAGAGGAGGGGTTAATTTTAAATATGCTAATAAAAAAATGATAGAAAAAATAAAACAACTACACAAATCTGGTTTTCTGATTAATCCTACCACGAATCTCTTTCCCCTTTCGGGTCACTCGAGAAATCGTGGGGTAAGTAATATGATTACTTCTGAAAGTAAGATATGGAATATGGAATTAAAAACAAGATCAAATATACTACCCTGCAAATCAGATCAATTATAGTAAAAGGAAATAAGCAGAAAATGACGAAAATGGCACCGACGCAAATCCCCCCAGGGGGGATGGAGAATGGGCTTGAAAGAGCCTATTCCAAAGGAAATTTTATTTATTAGTTATTACAATATCAGAGGACTGATATATCAGTCCTTCTTGGTCCTTATACAGGCTGAAACCAAGATCTTACAGTTTATACAAAAAATTTACAAATCATGTGACAAAAGAGAAACCCCTGGGGGGATTTGAGCACTCCCAAAGCCACTTTGGACAGAAGATTCCTTTATTCTCTATCATACCTGCTAAATTACAGTGAGTGAATTAGAATAACAAATGCCCAAAATCACTTTAAGAGTACCTTTAGGTCAGCCTACTTTATCTCAAAAAAAATTAATGAAATTAAACTAGCTAAACCGACGAAAAGGAACCAAGGAAAGCAAGATTTCCTTGGGATCTTGAAATGCTGTTTGTGCAGCCAATTAAAATGCACTTATATTGCAGAATATTGAAATTTATCGTAGTGAAAGGAAATCTAATGCATGTGATCTACAAGTTTTCTTTCAAATTCATGCAAAAAGGACAATTTCCCTACAACTAGATCTGGGATGCTTATGATACTTTTTTTTAGTGCAATATCTAGGATTTGAGTGAAATATTACATCTATGTATACTTTAATTTGATGAAACAGATCCAAATAAAATCACAGCTATAAACTGAAAAGGTAACCGGGTAAAGTGTTGATTTTGAGGGAGGAAGAAGAGGAGAAAAGTGATGGTTTCCTTGAAGATCCACAGTAGAGATTTCAAGTGGAATTCCGAGGGACTATGCCTTTGAAATGTTTTGAAGAGAATGAAGAAGCAAACTAGATCAGCATCCTCTCCAAAGCATGAACCTGCAACTCAGCTGAAATCAAAGAACTTGCCAAGAAACTTGTGAGATCTGATTAGTACATACAAAGAGATTCAAGATAACATGCATATAAGCTTATAGGACATGCTAAATCTAGATCTCTAAACATGCATCAAAGGAGAGTGACAGTCAATAAACTTATTGAACAACACCTTTCCTATCAAGATTGTAGTAAGCTAATTACCAATCTTAAACACAGATCTACAAGAAATTAGCAAAAAATGACCACAGATATAGGTTACCTCAGTAAAACAATGGCAATAATCATCCACACATGTAATGGCACCACACCGTATTGCCTCCAAAGCTTTTCTTTATTTCAAATGCAGAATTACAACAATACAATAGCAGCAGCATCTCAATCCCAGCTCTAACTAGCTTGGAATAGGAGGTTGTGCCTGGATATATACAATTTACAGGCCATCCAGCCCAGGGGGGGCGCAATTACTCATGGAATCAAGTGAAATCAACTGATGGAGAGTCCATCAATGCCTGATCTATGTCTAGCTGAGCCAGATCTGAGTCTCACTGAGTGAAACTGTCAATCGGGGGGCTGATCTGACTGACACCTCAACCTGTAGACTGAAGAATCCACCAAAAATCATCCAGTTGAGCCAAAAACATGTTGATTAGAGAGAGGGTGAAATTCCCCATAAAGGATGCTCAAGATCAACTCTGGATCTGATTTGATCACCTCCTTCAGTCAAGGATTTGTCAGATCCAGTCAATCTGCTTCAGATCTGAGTGATTTCAATGAAATCGGCTGAGAATCCATTGATTTATCGATTTTGGATTTGCTCCATTATTCATTAATTATTAATTAAAATAATCAATAATTGATTTTTGGGGCTTTCTGACTTGAGTGATGGAAAATCACTCAAAACTAGGAAATAGTGGGTCCATGGGTTTACATGGTGCTCTTAGCTTGAAAATGAGCACCTACATGACTGAAACCGATTATTTGGCCCACTTTTATTACAAAATCAATTTTTCCAATTAAACTATTAAAAAATAGCCTAAGTTTTGGAAAAATTAAAATTAAAAAAAAAACACTAAAAAAACTAAAAAATTGAAAAATTGAAAAACACCTAGGGGGACTTAGACATGTTCATATGACTCAAAAATGATGTCTATCATGTTTATAAATTGACACATAGACTCTAATAACCTCAATAATCCTAAATGCCAAGCTGACCACCCCAACTTTGGAGGTATGGAGTGAAAAACTCAGAAATTATTAGTTGTTTGTTCAACAACCAATAATAACCAAGGGAAAAAACACCCTGGGTTGATCAGATTGACAAATAAAGTCTAAGAGACCGAGTCTTTTACAAGCACTATCATGCTAGAACATTTATTACAATTCCCCCATGGGGTATGAGCATGTGATATGATACAATAAGCACTTCCCAAAAGTATTTCTAAGGGTCTTTTGAAGTCCGAACAAGTTAACCCTGTTCGGTTCACCAGGCTCATTTGATAAAAACCACTAAGTACAACTTAGGTGGTAACATTATGGGTCCAACTGTGGGACGTGTGCTCGATCTGGTCTTTAAGGAAAGGAGAGGATATGAGAACACCAGAATCTCTGGTTTATATACCCTACAAAAACATCTCAACTTCACAAGAAAAACCTCAATAGCACAAGTTTTATGAAAAAACAAATGAACCATTAAGCTGATTTATTTAAACAAAATAGATGTAACTAACTAAAAGAAGCAAAGTTTTATTATAGCTAAAAATAGAAATGCAGAAAGTAAATGCTCTCTTTCAAAGAGCTTCTTTTCCTACTCTAAGCATGATATAAAAAGGGTTAAGTGTAATCAGAAATCCAATGTAACCACCTAAGCATTTTATTGACATAAAAAAAATTCCTTGTCTTTGGTTACCAGCCAAAGTAAGGATACTTTATTCAGAAAATGCAAACCTACATGATGATCCAGAAGGGGCGGGGAAGATGGGAAATCATATGCATGAATAATGTCGTCAAACTTCCTCCCAGACTTGCAAGTGCTTGCGCAGGCTGCTTCTATCCATGATTGGATAGGGTTGATGTACAAATCGGCATGATGAGGCAGATTGAACACACCATCATACTTATTGTCAAGGATTACCGGATGATAATTCACTGTATAAGCCCCAAGCGTCTCCAAGTCAAGAGGAAACTCTATATGTGAAGATGATAGTTGAGACTAATATTCTAATAACTGCATCACATCTGTCTTTTCACAACATTGCTTCTCCATGTCTTCATTATTGATACCTTTGTGTGGATCTGTATGATATGACTCTGAATGATCATATGGATAAACTGCATGCTCCTTTTTCATATCAAAGTTTCCCAGGGCCACATGGTCCATGCTCTTTCCTTTAGAAATTCCATAGACAGAAAAATCAACAAAACCATCAAAAGTTTCTAGTAAGTTATTTTCCTCTTTATTCATGTCACAGACTGGATTTTCCATGAATGTCCAGGACTCTTCATCAACATCTTTATCAAGGATAAGGGAGTCCTCGTCACTTGTATCATGCTCCAAGATATACTTTTCCTCATTTTCATACGCATCTTCTTTGGAGAGAAGGTCACAAGGTAGTAAACCTTCCAGACTGTCATCATTATATGGAGAACACATAGGACTTCCATCATGTATATTACAGTTTTCATCATAAGTTTCACTATAAGATTCTGCAATGGTTTCATCCTCAAGATTGTACTATTTAGACGGTGATTGCTTTTCGAAACCGTAATCCATGGCCTGGTGCCAATGCTGGTTTGATAGAGGATAGGTTCAGCCTACCATGTACATGTGATCAGACTCACCTGATGTTGTTTCCTAATTACTGACCTCTGCCATCCCATGTTCTATAATCTGGTTTGCTATGTAGCAAGTACTTTCTGGGTGGAATTGCTCACAAGGTCTACACCATGGAATTACTTCTTCTACCAGGTTAGTTGAGTCTAACTGGTTTGGAATCCTAGGCTCTTAATGAGGATACTTCCTTTGATACACTTGACTTTGTTGTGGATGAAAATTCTTAGGTCCATTATTTCTCTCCAGTGTGACTATTCTGTTTTGGATTTTATTCATTTGCATAGATTGTTCTGCCCTGAATTGGTTCTGAGTAGTCATCACCTCTTCCAACATGCTAGCTATCTTTTCCATGGGGTCTTTAGAGGTTTCCTTTTCCTCTAACTCAGTGGCCTTTCCCTTTTATTTTTTGTACAAAGTGTTTCCCCTAGTGTAACCTGGAATGTTGGACTTGCCCGAAGATTGCATATTCCTTTCTATTTTCTCGGCCAGATCTTGAGAAGTTTTTAGATCGACCGGATCTTTATCCCTTAATTGGTATCTCAAAGCACCAGTGAAAGCTTCGATGTAGGATATCAAGATGGAGGCATCACTTGTCTTGATGTCTCTAGGGAGATCTGCAACCACACGCCCGAACTTCGTATTAAATTCATCTATGGTTTCATTCTCCATCTTCTTTATATTGTGCAGGGCAGCAAGCAAATGTCTTGGTTCTTTCTTTTCCCCCCACTTCTTCTTAAATCCTGCCAGGAACTCATTAAGGGTTTTATATGAATCATCATCTAGGTTGTAGTACCATTCTTCAGTATCATCTTCCAAGGATAAAGCAAAGAGCATCATTTTGACATCATCATGGTCATGGGCGGCATCATTGCAATAACTGGCTAGGTACTTTTCAAACTTTAGAAGGTGAGACTTGGAAGAGATGGCATTATTGCCCTCGAACTTGGGGACCTTCTTGATCGCATCATTCGAAATATTATGAGGAGCACCTGCTATCTGAGAAAATTCAAGGAGTTTGTAAAATTCCATCATTTCTTGATATTAGTGAACAAGACTCTCTACAAATATGTGATGGATATCTGAGAGGGATTGGTCTCCTAAAAATTCAAGGTTTCTACGAGAAGTCTGCCTATTCAATATTTCCCTAATAACCTTTCAGGATCAGGGAAAGGATTGAATAATTGTCGGCGGTTTCTTCGGGTAGAAATTCTTGAAGGGATGTTAGACAGTGGAGTCGCCAGATGGAACGAGTTTTAATTTTTATGTTTTTTAAAGACTAGATCAATCAAAAGTTTTTATCTTTTTAGTTGTTTAGAAAAATGTTAAGCTAAGTCGTACTCGAGAATAAAAAGATTTACTCCTGGCAACGGTGCCAAAAAGTGTTGCCGCCTTTTCACACACCTGGATCATGTGGCAGAAATCTTCAAGCCACTCTGTGTGTCCTTGGGGGCAAGTCTTGAGTCAAGGCTGTCACCTTGTTCTTGACTCCTCCGTTTAGGCTCAACTCCTAACAGAGCCAAGGGGGGTAGACCCTATTAAGTTAATAAGGATGATTTCTTAGTGTGGTGATGTTAAAATGAATCAGTTACTTAGGAGTTTGAATATTTAACTATAAACAATTGAAGATAACAAGATACGACAATAACACACGAAAGCACAAAGCTAATAAACAATATATATATGAAGCAAAAATGACCAGTGCCTTAATAATGGAGTCAAATCAAAGAGATCAATGTGCTTGCATGTGCTTGGAGTGAATGTTTTGTGATTGCATCTTGGTATGTTTTAAGTTAAAATTGAAGTATGAATTGATTAAATTAGGCTAAAAAGGGGACACCAGATATACCCGAGAGTACTTGGATTATGTCCAAAACAAAACCTATATGGCTACCCACAAGGAATATGTGGGCTGAAATGGAGTCTCTGGGGCTATGTTCATAACGCACCCATTAGGCTGTGATAGAGATCGGTACCCCGAGGTCACTTTTCAATAGGTTCCCGCTTCCTTTGGGTATTTTGCCACCGTAAAGGTTTGATCAAGGTGTTGGATTTTCACTTGATGGTTTGTTAATTGGGGAGGGTGAGTCCTAATTATGCTAGTCACCCAAGTGCTTTTGATACAGCTTGACTGATCGAATGAACTGCAGCCAAGTGTAGAGCATACACACTGGAGTCTTGTAAATTTTAATAAGTTTTTAAGAGATGTGTTCTTGTTTAAAAGAAAAGCCTCCAAGAACCTCTTTCGATCCAAGTGGATCTCAATCGGGGAATCGAGGAGGGGTTAATTTTAAATCTACTGATAAACAAATGATAGAAAAAATAAAACAACTACACAAATCTGGTTTTCTGGTTAATCCTACCACGAATCTCTTTCCCCTTTCGGGTCACTCGGGAAATCGTGGGGTAAGTATTATGATTACTTTTGAAAGTAAGATATGGAATATGGAATTAACAACAAGATCAAATATACTACCCTGTAAATCAGATCAATTCTAGTAAAAGGAAATAAGCATAAAATGACGAAAATGGCACCGACGCGAACCCCCCGAGGGAGGATGGGGAATGGGCTCGAAAGAGCCTATTCCAAAGGAAATTTTATTTATTACTTATTAAAATATCAGAGGAATGATATATCATTCCTTATTGTTCCTTATACAGGCTGAAACCAAGATCTTATAGTTTATACAAAAAATTTACAAATCATGTGACAAAAGAGAGACCCCTGGGGGGATTTGAGCGCTCCCAAAGCCACTTTGGACAGAATCTTCCTTTATTCTCTGTCAGACATGCTAAATTATAGTGAGCGAATTAGAATAACAAATGCCCAAAATCACTTTAAGAGTACCTTTAGGTCAGCCTACTTTATCTCAAAAAAAATAATGAAATTAAACTAGCTAAACCGACGAAAAGGAACCAAGGAAAGCAAGATTTCCTTGGGATATTGACTTGCTGTTTGTACAGCCAATTAAAATGCACTGATATTGCAGAATATTGAAATTTATCGCAGCGAAAGGAAATCTAATGCATGTGATCTACAAGTTTTCTTTCAAATTCATGCAAAAAGGACAATTTCCCTACAACTAGATCTGGGATGCTTATGATACTTTTTTTTTAGTGCAAGATATAGGATGTGAGCTATGAAATACTAGATCTATGTATACTTTACTTTCATGAAACATATCCAAATAAAATCACAACTATAAACTGAAAAGGTAACCAGGTAAAGTGTTGATTTTGAGGGAGGAAGAAGAGGAGAAAAGTGCTGGTTTCCTTGAAGATCTGCAGTAGAGCTTTCAAGTGGAATGCTGAGGGACTATGCCTTTGAAATTTTTTGAAGAGAATGAAGAAGAAAACTAGATCAGCATCCTCTCCAAAGTATGAACCTGCAACTCAGCTGAAATCAAAGAACTTGCCAAGAAACTTGTGAGATCCGATTAGTACATACAAAGAGATTCAAGATAACATGCGTATAAGCTTATAGGACATGCTAAATATAGATCTCTAAACATGCATCAAAGGAGACTGACAGTCAATAAACTTATTGAACAACACCTTTCCTATAAAGATTGTAATAATCTAATTACCAATCTTAAACACAGATCTACAAGAAATTAGCAAAAATTGACCACAAATACAGGTTACCTCAGTAAAACAATGGCAATAATCATCCACACATGTAATGGCACCACACCGTATTGCCTCCAAAGATTTTCTTTATTTAAAATGTAGAATTACAACAATACAATAGCAGCAGCACCTCAATCCCAGCTCTAACTAGCTTGGAAGAGGAGGCTGTGCCTGGATATATACAATTTATAGGCCATCCAGCCCAGGGGGGGCGCAATTACTCATGGAATCAAGTGAAATCAACTGATGGAGATTCCATCAATGCCTGATCTGTGTCTAGCTAAGCTAGATCTGAGTCTCACTGAGTGCAACTGTCAATCAGGGGGTTGCTCTGACTGACACCTCAACCTGTAGACTGAAGAATCCACCAAAAATCATCTAGTTGAGCCAAAAACGTGTTGAGGAGAGAGAGAGAGGGTGAAATTCCCCATAACGGATGCTCAAGATCAACTCTGGATCTGATTTGATCACCTCCTTCAGTCAAGGATTTGTCATATCCAGTCAATTTGCTTCAGATCTGAGTGATTTCAATAAAATCGGCTGAGAATCCATTGATTTATTGATTTTGGATTTGCTCCATTATTCATCAATTTATTAATTAAAAAAATCAATAATTGATTTTTGGGGCTTTCTGGCCTGAGTGATGGAAAATCACTCAAAACTAGGAAATAGTGGGTTCATGGGTTTACATGGTGCTCTTAGCTTGAAAATGAGCACCTACATGATTGAAACCGGTTATTTGGCCCACTTTTATTACAAAATCAATTTTTCCAATTAAATTATTAAAAAATAGCCTAAGTTTTGGAAAAATTAAAATTTAAAAAAAAACACTGAAAAAACTAAAAAAATGAAAAATTGAAAAACACCTAGGGGGACTTAGACATGTTCATATGACTCAAAAATGATGTCTGGAATGTTTATACATTGACACATAGACTCTAATAACCTCAATAGGCCTAAATGCCAAGTTGACCACCCCAACTTTGGAGGTATGGAGTGAAAAACTTAGAAATTATCAGTCGTTTGTTCAACAACCAATAATAACCAAGGGAAAAAACACCCTGGGCTGATCGGATTGACAAATAAAGTCTAAGAGACCGAGTCTTTTATAGACACTATCATGCTAGAAAATTTATTACAATTCCCCTATGGGGTATGAACATGTGATATGATACAATAAGCACTTCCCAGAAGTATTTCCAAGGGTCTTTTGAAGTCCGAACAAGTTAACCCTGTCGAGTTCACCAGGCTCATTTGATAAAAACCACTAAGTACAACTTAGGTGGTAACAATACCATGGGAATCATTGACATCAAGGGTGATTTCCCTTGCACTTGTTAACAATTTACATTAATGACTGCTAATGAAGTGGTTTCTACCATGTTCAATGTCAAGACATTGTAATCACATGGTTAGATTCGTATCATTGCGGGTTCGGCTTAAAGACCCTAGGTTGTCAGATATCCTCATCCAGGTTGCGATGGAGTTTGTTTTGAGTCATATTACATGGATCCAATTTGTATTAGTCCTGGCTATGTTATCATCTCATCATGGATCTATGCTTATGTCCAGTAGCCATCATTGTGTTCAGTCGATCTCTACTTCCATGGATCTGCATTGTATTGGTCAGCAACCATGTTATGAGTCATTTGAGATTTGAGTCAGTGGTACTGCAACAGCTTCTATCCAACATCCTTGCCTTATATTTCTTCACTTGACAAAGAATTCACCTATCGCATTCCTCTAACTTCATGCTTTGGGGGGAATTTTGTTACACCAAAATCTTCTACTCTTGATCCATGTGTTATCCCTATGCATAATCCCTAAAGTTTTCGTTGCTAAATGGGATTGATATTGAGGTTGTTCTTGCTTTTTTTCCCTATTTAAGAAGGTAGATTCTCTTTCCCTTAATTCTAGGTGTGTTGATGGTGCTCTTTCTTTTAATGCTAAGTGCATTGGTGTCGGCGCTCTATCTCCCACTACTAGGTGCGTCGACAGTGCTCTTTCCCTTCATCGAAGGTGCACCGGTGGTGTTTTGAGGGTAAAAATTGGACACTCGAGACCCTTCTCGAAGGTGGGCGAGGTGGAGGATTATCCCTATTATCTAGGTAAGGTGGAATTTGGTTCCTAACCTATAGGTAAGATCGCTTTGATGGATCCTCCTAATCCTCAACCTACTGTATCCCTTTAACCTTATAAATTAAACCCTCTCTCCATTGTGAAGGGAGGAAGGACTATGGTACTATTATGCTGGTGGATTTTCTAGGTGAGCCCTATCATCATTTGGGAGGCTATTATATTTATTAGGAGGCTTTTCCTTGGATTGTTGGATGAAAGTTGCAGCGTTAAGGCCAGGTTGTTGCATTCCTCTTTTATGTAATTCTATGTATCTCCTTGATTACATTAATAAAAATCTCTTTCCATAAATTTTATTGTGTTAATAATGTTTAGAGATTTCTTCTTTAACTATTATCTTAAATCAATTCATGTTTGGATACACATGTACTATTTCCTTCTTTCCACTTGCTTTACAGGGTTTTGCAGTGGAAGCTCTGAAGGCTCTGGAGCTTGGATCAATAAAGAGAGAAGAGGATTTGTGTATTACAGGAAGTGATCTATCTGTGATCTTGCATTTCTATTTGATCTAGGAAAGTAGAGTTTATTGTGTATTTGATTTGTTTTAGATCCACTTGGATTAAGGAGATCTGGGTTGAATTCGCTTGAGTAGATTTATCCGATAACACCACTCTCAGTCACGAAGAGCCTGGATTTCCTGCTATAAATGTTTGATCTCTACCCATCTTTGTAACCTTCTCCAGAAAGGGCAGCTTCTTCATCTTTGTCTCTATAGCGCTGATTTTCTCATTTGCATGTCACATGCTTTCCCTTATGTTTTCTACAGTCTCATCTTCTAGAAGTGATTCCTAAATCGTGGAAACAGTTTCTACTACCTTTGTGCAGAGTGATTCTCCCTTGGTGATTTTCCCAATATCCTCATATGCTTCTCTTCTTATTTCCTTGATCACCTCAGGAGGTGTGCTCAGTACCTTCCTAGCCTAAAGCTCCTTGACCTGCTTATTCATCTCTACTACAATTCATGATAGCCGGGAAACCTTAGCTGTTGAATCTTCATCTTCTTGGCCTGCTTCTGGTGGGAACCCAATGACTGTGCCCTTAATGGTTTCAGCCAACGCAATGTGACTTTGCTAGCATGCCTCAATTTCTTGTTTTTTTCTTTAAGGAGGGCCTTATGCCCTTCAATTTCCTGCTCCTTTTCCTTAAGAAGGGACTTGCGTGCCTTTTCCTTCCTTTGTTGTTTTTTTTCCTGATAGGAAACATGATTCTCCCTTAGTCGTATTTTCAATGTAGCTTCCTGTTTTAATCCATAGAATTCACTCAAGGGTATCTTGGAGAAGTCAATCTACAATGTGGAAAATCCCTTGACAACATCATAAAATGCACTCATCTCCATCCCTATTTCCAGTGCATGCCCCTCGATCTGTACTTTGATCGACGACACTAGCTTTGGCGTGAATAATGGGACACTGGGATCCACACCATATGTATCAGCCTCAATAATGGCTTTGACTCTGTTAATTGCATCTACCAGCTTAGTAATGTGGTTCCCAACTTGATCAGCTATTCTTACCTCCTACATATTTAGAATAGCAAGGTTGTCGTTGGCAACCACAGATACAACTTCTCCTAACGTACAGATATTCTCCTGAATCAAGGTATCTGTGTTATCTGTCTTGCTAGCTTTCCTTTTCTTTCACATGGGATCCTTTTTTTGTTGTTGCATTTGTTCTTGGGTTGAGATGTTCTCTTGACTAGGTGTGCACTCTAAATCATCAAGATAAGAGCTAACCCTATCCTCATTATCATCTTTTTCTTCCTTTTCTTGCGACCAACTATCCTTCTTGTTTCCTCCCTCATTTCCTTGGTCCATTGGTGCATCTTCTTCATTTTGTTCTTCATCCAGTAGCTATGACAATGGACCGCACCATTCATCTGGCCATTCCTGGATGATTGCGTCCACATCGGTGTTAGTGATCATGAACCCTACATTGTGCGCTTTTTTTTGTGGGTCCTTCTTCAGCTCCAAAACCATGTTATGTGCACCAACTTGGAAATTGATGAAGTCCATGTACTTGCATTCTGTTGCAACCTAGACTCGATAAAATCACCTTATAACATCAAGCAATGCCTCAGCATGTAGGAATAACTCGATGCTATTGTCCTTCTGGCGGATCTTGTTTTTCTTTTCTTCCCACAAATTTTGGTCCTTTGTGCCAAGGCAAGGTAGTGAGAGATCCACTTGTACATAATCAAGAGGATTGGCCCACAAGGTAAACAAGACCAGGATGAGCAGTTAGAAAATGATGGGAATTATGTCTGTTCGAATGCTTATGCTGGGAATGACGCTTCAACTGCTATTTTTGATGCTTGTAGTGAAATTTATGGTTAGGTTCCTCATGGGCCTATGTTGCATCACCAATCAGTTCATTAAGTAAGAACTTACCTTGTGTGCACTGCTCTGCAAGCTCTACTATTCCCACAGTACATTGGGTCAGCCTCATCTTGTACAATAGGTTACAAGAGAGGATCCTTGTGGTAGACCACACACTAGCATTATCCATAGGGCCAATCAGAAATCCCCTTTTTGTGTGCTAAAGGTTATAATCTAGATTTATCTTGGTGGTATCCCTGTTCTGTCACAAGAATGGCATGAGGTAATGGCCTTTCTTTGGAATCCCTTTGATTTTATAGATGAGCTTAACTTCGATAGGGTATGGATGATTGAGCCACATGCACCTTCTATGGAAGTAGACAATGAGATTCTTTACATACGTATTGGTCTGGAGAATGTGGCTGAAATGTGACATGAATGGCAGGTTCATCAACCCTGCATGGTCAACACCCTCATCCCATTGCATTGGCTTTAGAACCTGAGTCCCAGTCGGGTTGGCTTAAGCTATGACCATATAGTATACCCTTTTTAGACCTTCCTACTATCAACTATCGAAGTCCTTGAAGCTTAACTTGGAGAGCTTTGTCATTATGTCCATTAGTAGAGGGACATTCTTAGGGATCTGAGGTGCTAGTAAGACAGTGGTGGATTTATTTGGGAGCACCACTTCCTCCACATCAACTCTCCTTGGATAGACATAATCTGGGAAGTTTTCATCTTCTTTTTCATCACCTTGGCCTCTGTGCGGTGGGGAGGCCTCCTTGATGGATTTTTCCTCCAGTGCATCTTCCTCCATCGGTACTTTGCCAGTATTTCCTGGAATGGCCTTAGCCTTCTATTTCCTTGTTATGTTAGGATGGGATGACTCTCTAGGTTCACTCTATCCATCCTAGCTTAGATCTCTAAGTGCTTATGCAGCTACAGGTCAAGGTCTTTGAGTTGGGTTCAGCACGGAGCATGACCCAGGGGTTGGAATATTGGTAGGGGTAGCCATAGGAGCAGGTTTCTTTCTGGTTCTTTCCATCGGATCAAGTTCTAGTTGTTGCTTTTCTTTTTGTTCCTCAGACAATTCAATCTCTTCGTCGATTGGGAAACCTGAGATAATGATTACATCATATAGCTCACTCTCACTGGGGATCTCTATTACCATGGGTGTCGGCTTAGTTTATGATAGGCTTCGGATCTGTAAACACTCGGCTCTACTTCTCTCTATGTGTGTAAAAGGATGCTTAATGGTGAATCCTGGTATTTATACTCGTCTAGAATCTCTATCATTGTCATGCAATGGGAGGTTGATGTGCAATCGATCACATGGGATTCTCAGTCGACATGTTCCTTCATTAACTCAAAATATCAATCTATAGGCTATAACTGTTAGCATAGTTATGGCAGTTAGGCCGAGGATGGCTAATGGAACCAAAAAAGCATGTCATCATTATCCTTGTATTTCGTCAAATTAATGACACTTATTTGTCATAACCGCCTCGATCTCTACCAGATATTCGCACTTTAATGTCATTCAGCCTATATACTTGCCACCTTTTCTTGCACTTCTTTATTTTTCGTGTGCTTGTCACTTTTTCCTACGCTTTGCACTGGTTCTGTCGTAGACGTGCAACAGAACAATTTACATCTTTCGACCTTTTTTTATTTTTCTTGCGCAGCACGGTTCTAAACAGGGAGGTTATGCCCATCATAGTATGGTTTCAGGCAATTTCTATTCACCATTCCTATGACATACATTCCATCTAGTCTTTGTAGTTTTACTGTGCCCACATCAGTGATGTGTGTCATCTTATATGGCCCTAGCCAATGTGTCTTTAGCTTGCTTGGGTGTTTGAAAAACTTATCGTCATACAACAACACAATTACTTCGAATTCAAAGGGTTTAAATTGAATATGGAAATCATGCCATGCTCTTTGTCTTTTCTTCTCCACAATCTAGTGGAATCCTGTGACGAAGAGTTCTTCTTCCATCTGAACGGGCTGCGTCAACCTTTGCTTGACAACATCCCCATCGGGCATCTCTGTCAGCGCAACAATCTATAAACTAGGAATGATGTAATCCATGGGCACAACAAATTCCTATCCATATATTATCCCGAATGGAGTGTGGCATGTTAGTCACTTACAAGTGGTGCGATGCACCCATATAACAGCTAAGACTTTCTGATCCTAGTCATCTCGGTACATGTTTCATATCTTGGTCAATGAATTCTCCAAAATCTTGTTGAAAGCTTCGACCATTCCATTTTCCTGAGGATGATAGGGTGTCATCTTCTTATGTTGGATCTAAAAACTCTGCAGTAAGCTCAGCAATCACTTTGTTAATAAAATGCATACCTTACTCACTCGGTAGTATTTTTGGGAAGCCAAATCTGGTGACTACGTTTTCAAAAAAAAACTTTGTCGCAGTCACAGTGGTACAATATTTAACAAGAGTAGCTTCAAGCCATCTGGTTAAATAGTCTCTCACAGTGATAATGTAGCACATGACAGTTCTCTTCCTCAGTGGACTGATCAGTCCCACAAAATCAACTCCCCACTTGTCGAATGCTTCAAGGGTTATCTACGATGCAAGTGGAATCTCGTCGTGGTGTTGGGATATAGGGAAGACTTGGGTTTTATACCTTTAACTTCGCACCAACAAAAGACCCACAGAGTTGTCCCTTTCGGCAACAACCTGCGAACATGTTGCAGTCTCACCCAAAACTGCTATGGGGTGCCACAGAACCAGGTTTCTGCAAGCAAAAGAGGGATATTACTGTACATTTAGATTTTAAACAGATTATAAATATAAATCACAGAGCTTAACATTCACTTATTTAGCTTTGCGGTTAGATAAACAAACAGTGACTTGCGCAACCCTTTACTAGGAATTCACAGCAAAGTTATTATCTAGCAGTGATCTTTACTTATCAGATATACAGATATTAATGCATGAAAGAACATAACAAAAACAACACACAGAACCACAACACAAGATATAACGTGGTTCACCCCCAGTGTAGGGGTTACGTCCATAGAACTGTGTTTTATTCAACTTTCTACAAAAACCACAGTTCTGATCTGCGCACTCAGCTGCAGATCCCTTCAAGTCCTCAAAGCCGTGCACACAGCTGCAGATTTCCTTAATCACCCAAAACCCTCTGTGCACACAGCTGCAGAGGTCGTCCACGGACACAGCTGGGACTTAACCTTTTCTTACAAAATAGCCTTAGCTTTGCATCAATTCCTCTTACCCAAAAATCCTAACCTCACTTATTTACAAGAGTGCCTATTTATACAGTGCACTTATTACAAAACCATGGGCTTAAACCATGGGCACCCTGAACCCCAAACCTTGGGCTTAAACCATGGGCACCCTGAACCCCAAACCCTGGGCTTAAACCATGGGTTTATTAAAAAAAGAGGACTTTGACTCAACCCCGACACCCCTAAGACTATTTTGAGTCATAAAAATTCCACAACAAAACTGTGGAGTTACCAAAATTAGGGACCATTAAGGTGTGCACCCCAACAGGCCCCTAAGACTCACCAGTGTCCTATCCTGGGACACTCTGCTGGCCTTTTGGCAGATGAAGTTTCTTTGTGAGGATGGTGAACTGAGTAGTGAGACTGTGCATAATGTCGTCATCTGCTTTCTCTTTTTCCACCAACTCCTGCAGTACTGTGGATGATGCTTCGCTAGCCTTTTCCTGTGCGAATGCATCATACTCCTTCAGAATTTTGAACTGGCTATCCACAGTAGTACTTAATTCCAATGCCTCATTGAAAAGTGGCTGTATAGAGTTTTCTAACTCTATTACTTTCACCCTGCATGACTCAATTTCCTGCTGGAGTTCCTTGCTGCACTTTACTTTGAGCATTTTCTCCACAGATGGCAGAGTCTTAATTTTTGCTTTTACGGTATCCAACTCCACCTATCACTGCTTGATGGTGTCTTGCAGCTGTCCTATTTCTGGATGTTCCTGCAGGGTGGTCCAGGCCTCGATACTGTCTCCGAGCAACTTTGCTGCGCTACCCAAAATATCTGAAATTTTTGCTGCGGACGCCTGAATGTCTGCACGGCGTTGTTCCTTGACCTCAGGGGGAGTTTTCGAAGGGATGCACAGTTGAATCTCTGTGATCCGAGTCTCGTGTGCATCTTTTAGCTTCTCAATTTCACTGTGAGACTATGATGCATAGTCTTTCAACCTGACTAATCTTTGGTCTGGCTCTTCCACTAGCTGTACGTCGAAGTCAGGAAGACTTCGACATGCCTTGTCCAAAACTCAAACCATTGTAATCCTCTTACATTGGGCGTCCCTCTTCCTCTGCTCTGCTGCCTCTAGCTGTGCTGCGAATCCCTGCTACTGACTTATGGCATTTTCTAACTGCATCTGCAAATATTGGTCTCGTGCCTGGATTTCCTTTTTAATTGCTAACTGACAGAGGTGTAGCTCTGTCATAGACATCTTAGTGTAATCTATTCCCACCTTCATTCTCATCTCCACACGAGACGCTGCATCGATTTATATGAGAGCTGCGCTGGACACTTTTCCTTTGTTATCTCTAGTCGACCATTGCCTCAGGTCTGGCTGTGCACTTACTGGGGTGCTGCTGGCTGCAGTTCCAGGCACTGATTGTACTACTAAGTCCTTAAGCTCCAATATGTTCTTTGCTACGTCGGTGATGACATCCAGATGCACAGCTACAAACTCTGACCATTGTTTAGTGAGAACTTCGGTAGACTTTGACAGAGCCTCATCAAGCTCCTCACTTATCAAGCCAGGCGCTTCATCGATATTCTTATCCTTTGATGCCTTTGCTTTCTTTCACGACTGCGGTTTGTTTACTTCCTCTACTTTCGGTGTCTTGCGCTTATGCTGCCTATTAGGGTCTGAGGTAGTGTTAATTGATTCTTCTTCTTCCTCTTCTTCATCTTCATTTCCACCATCTCCTCCCTGGTTGCTTTCATTCTGCTGCGACTCAGTTTGTTTGTCACTGTCTTTGGGGGGGTCTTGCTAATGCGTGTGACTGGGGCCTGCACCCATATCGGTGATAGGAGGGACAGGAATCTTAGGTTTTGTTCCTGCGTCTTTTAACCATTATGCTGACCACTGTTGTACTACTGCGAGGATGTCATCTTTAGTCACTACATATGGCAACTTAAACCATTGATGCTTCTTATCTGCGCAAGCCTAGATAAAAATATGGTGCATATCAGCCCTAAAATTGACCGCTCCATCATACTGAGAAAACAACTCATTACTGAGCCGTGGGGTGTTTATAATCTCATACGAGATACTCATCATATAAAAGGAAAATACATAGTTTGTCATCTGTTGGTGGGTTTTACCCTGTGAAACCCACAGTGATGCATACCTGGCTGCACCTGGCATGTGTGCTGGTACAGCAGCAAACTGTGCTTTAGTAGGTTCTTGCCATCCTACTAGTGCGATGAGGACAATCAACCATGAGTAGTGGAAGGGCCTACCTTTCTCTTGCACGTCGCGAGCGTCTTCAAGGAATTCCCCCGCAAGATACGCTGCCCAGTTGTAGCTGTATCCTTAAGTGCAGTTGATAGAAATTCTGATGACCGGGGCAGGCACTTCAGTTGGTCGGCATTTCTACATAATTTTGCATGCTAAGAGCTCAACTGCGAAACGAATGTTATGTTCTTGAATCACGAAAGTGTGATACCCACGTTTCCCCTTCGTCAGGCCAAAGCGCTCCTTCATGCTTTGTGCAAGCTTCGTATCTTCATGCTTTGAGGGAAATTCTGTCCCCAGATCAGGCCCTGCCATTGGCAAGCCTGTGATCCTATGAATGAGCTCACCATTAATAAGAATTTTCTTGTCCTGGATCCATAAGTAGCCATCATGTATTAACGCCAGCAGCTACTTGACCACGATGGTGACCTGTGTGTTGCGACCAAAATGGGGAACATTGAGCATCTTCAGCAAACCAGCTAGATCCAAGCCAGCAGCCCATTGTTTTACTTCCAGTAAGGTCACCCCAGTCTCTTGATATTTAACAAAGTGTAAGTATTGGGCTGGTGCGAACTGTGGAAACTTCCCACGATCATTCATGTCGTGGCCGACATACTTAAGCCGGTCTATTTTCCCTATGATCGTTCTGACTAGCTGCACACCCAGGGGCAGCGAAGGGGTGCATATAGTGAAATTAGCACTCCGCCGAGGCGGTTTAACTTTTGGTCGAATAGGCTAAAGATATGGTGGCCGCTGCGGGGCAATGTCCTCATCCCCGTCAAGTGGGGTCACAGCTGAGCTAGGAAGATTCATCCCAGGATCCTTCGATGTTTGCCCTGATTGCTTATGTCTATCTTTGTTCCACTTAGAATGAACTTCAAGCTTAAATTGTTTCCTGGCAGATCATGTCTGCATTGGCGGGGTCGGTGCTGGTAGAATCTCTTCATGGGATACAGGCTCCGGTGGGGGGGTGAAAATGTTTTGCAGATCCGTCTATTCAAATTCTCTCAATAAGTCCTGGAGTTCACGATCAGCTGACATGGGTTCAATTGTGAAACTCAAGGAAATGTAGAATGCAATTTCCTCATGCCCGAGTGTCTTCATATACAATCCATCGACCAAATCTTCCATAAATGTACATTGAAGGCACCAAATTTGACAGAGAGCCTGTTGCCACGGCGCTAGATTTCGGTAGATATCATTAGGACAGGCAATTAAGGCAATTAAAGCACCAGCACCACCAAATCGACAGTGTTCCAATGGTCAGATTTTGGGCTACATCGTAGCCAGGTCTGCAGCTGCATCATAATAAAGACCATCGACACCATATTGACCTTCGGCACATCCTTACAGATTCTACGACCAAGCTGTGAGCTTCAATCCCGCAGGTGGGTACATGGGAATTTCTTTGTTACCATACCTATTAGCATGCCGAAGCTCGACCTCTGTATACCATTTCTCTGCTACAGGTGCCCAGATATGGACAAGCCGATGTGCCCGTTGAGTTACATGTTTCCATGCATCGTA
Organism: Pseudotsuga menziesii; assembly: GCA_001517045.1. NCBI lineage: Eukaryota > Viridiplantae > Streptophyta > Pinopsida > Pinales > Pinaceae > Pseudotsuga > Pseudotsuga menziesii. Next base: position 318,039 of record LPNX010811547.1, read on the forward strand.
ACAATGCTCCAAGTGTTCCTGCGGGATACTCTGCCCATCGAACCTACTCCGCACCTCCTGGAGCTTATCCACAAATATTAGGCGAAGGGAGTTCTGACAAGCTCCCCAACGAGGAATGTACTTCTTATGGTGATCCCACCATCTTGCTGCAGTGGCTTGGGATGCTGAATCCAGAGTCTCACGTGTCTTTGAATCCAGTATCTGTTCTAAAAATGGCGCACTAAACTTTTCTGTGTCTGTCGAACTATCAAAAATGGGCAAGGCTCTTGTCTGTGAGGTAAGCCATCTGAGAGACTTGGTAATTCTGGCACATCTATGTCCATGGAGCTCATACAATCGGTTCTGCCAATTCTCTAAACCATCATCTGAGTCTGTCATACAGGAGCTATCACACTGCCAATCCATAATACCTTCGGTACTGGGGTCAATATAATCTTCTTCCTTTGTTGTGATGTTATAGATGTGCTCTAGAACATCTTGATCTTCGTTTCTGAGTGGTTCTGTGTATCTTGTTCCTTGTGAGGGATCCAGTGGTACAATGACTCGCAATTCTTTCCCTTCGAAAATCATTTGTCTCTTCTTAAGGTTAATAACTGCAGCATTTGCCATCACCCACTCAATACCTAACAAGGCTGGATAGGGATTGCTGTCGTCAATGATCTCAATAACTTCGAAGTATGCTACAGTACAGACTCCATCAATATCTACTGGAACATTAGGAAATCATCCTAGGGGCACAATCTTCTACTGATTGGCTAATCTCAACTGTATAGGGAACCAGTCAAGGTTAGGTTTCCCCATTTGTTTCCAGGTTTGCTTGGTTAGGACATTTACCTCTGATCCTAGGTCCAAGATAACATCAGTCATCTCGTACTCTCCTATGTGAGCTTTCAACCTCATTTCCCTACCAATTCTTCTGACTCTATGAACAGCTTTTGCCTGATCAAAACCTTGCTGAGGTTCGCAGGAAGCAATAAATTTCTGCAACTCACTTAAAGCATTTGGATTTCTTAAAAGTTTTAGACAACTCTGTAAAAAGGAGGACAGTGTACTTACTTTATCCGTCGAAGCTTCGTGCGGCTGCGACTGCTGCTAGTGTGGCTGCGTAGGTGCTACGGCTGTGCTAGAGTCCACAAAATATTTCTTGGCTTCCATGAATGACTCCTTTTCTCTTTCAATATCAAAGGCGGGGACTTTCACATGGGCCTTACGAACCCAAGCCTCGTCAGGTTGTTTCTCAGCAGGCTGTACATGCATCGTAGCTCCGCTTCTGGTAACAACATTAATGGCTGGGGCAGGTCTTTGCTCGACAGAAATCATCTGAAGATTCTAAGTAGGGGTATTGTTTCTTTCTTGAATCTTAGCTATCAACTGCAGGCACTGCTTGATCACATGATATACCACTCGGCAATACCGACATGTCGTAGTCAGGTTCCGACAGTCGCGAGCCAGATGTCCGTCCTGGTTGCTGTTATAACACACCACCTGACAATGACCTCTGTCGGCCATACCACCGCGACCACGGCATCCAAAACCACCTCTACCTGATGCACCACCGTGGTAGCCATAGCCATCATTACTCTGTCCCTCATTTTGTACCCGATAGGCATCGTAGGTGCGTTCTCTTGTGAGGACCCTACAAGAAATAATTAATCAAAATACACGATATAGCAGCAGAACTCAAAATCACTTTTATATTAATCACAGGCCACTTCGAGGGGGAAACCTCCTTTGAGCAAGCTCAATACAAAATAACTTCATGGTGTCTTCCTTGGCCTCAACACACACTTATATACTAAAAATAGGCACCAATACTATGGGTCAAAACCATGGGCCAATATAAACTATGGATCAACAAATACTACAGGCGGCTTACAAAGCATATGCGCCCAACAACAATAACACAAACTATGGATCAACAATTACTATGGGACGACTTACAAATCATATGCATCCAACAACAATATACTAACATGGTAAAGAGAAGGATTGACATGGGTTCCTAACATCCCCTCCCCCTTAGAAAAATCTTTGTCCTCAAAGCTTTAGATGTGGAAATTGTCGCTGAATCTGAAGGAGTGGTTCCCACGTAGCATCCTCAGGCTACATTCCATGCCATTGAATTAAGACCTCTGTGATAGAGTGAGAGCGAAGCTGACGAGTGCGCTTATTGAGGACAGCCTCTGGATCCAAAAAGATGGATCCTTCATTATCCAGTTCTGGTAAAATAGTTTGGCCTTTGATGTTGGTGCCAAGAACTTTCTTCAGACAAGAGACATGAAATATTGGATGAATGCGGGAAGAAGGCGGAAGTTCCAATTTATAAGCAACAGACCCAATCTTCTGAAGAATCCTATATGGCCCATAGAAATTTGGAGCGAGCTTATGATGCCCTTTGAGTTTTAGTGAGGATTGCTTGTAAGGCTGGAGACGAAGAAAAACCATATCACCGGCTTCAAAAGTGCGCTCAGAACGGTGCTGATCAGCTTGTTGCTTCATGCGATTTCTTGTCATGTGAATATTTTCGCGGAAAATGCGAAGAACCTCATCGCGGTTTCGAAGGACCACGTCAACTGTTTGAACTGGAGAACTGCTGGGGGTGTAAGGAAGAAGAACTAGCGGTGCCTGACCATAAACTACTTCATATGGAGTCATTTTAGAGGCAGTGTGGTAAGAGGTATTATACCACCATTCAGCGAGAGGGAGCCACTTTTCCCACTGATGTTGTTGCTCAGAGGAGAAGCAACGAAGATAAGTTTCCAAGCATTTATTGATAATTTCAGTCTGACAATCTGTTTGTGGGTGATAACCTGAACTCATCTTCAGTTTAGTGCGAGTGTAGTGAAAGAGTTCTGTCCAAAAATGACTGGTGAAAGTCACATCACAATCCGAGACAATGGAAGAAGGCATTCCATGAAGACGAAAGATCTAGTCCAGGAAAATTTGAGCAACGGAGGAGGCTATATAGGGATGGATGAGAGCACAAAAATGACTATATTTGGAGAGGCAATCAACCACAACTAGTCTTCCCTCCAGATTTAGGGAGCCCTTTAATGAAATCCATATAAATATCTATCCATATCCGGGTAGGTATGGGAAAGGGTTCGAGCAATCCCGGAAGGGGTGTTGTTTCACCCTTATTGCGCTGGCAGGTATCACATTCAGCCACCATCTGTTGAATTGTCCTTTTCATTCCCTGCCAAAAAGAAGTTGCGCCATGCCCGTTCATACATTTTGAGAAAACCATAGTGCCCAGCTGGCGGAGAAGCATGGAGTTCATAGAAGATAGCTTATTGAAGACCTGTGTTCTGGGGAAGCACCAGACGACCCTTGTATCTCAGTGAAGCACCATCCCAAGAGTAATGTGGGACAGCAAAAGGGTTGTTGTCCAAGTGTTGGATGATTTGAGATAATGAAGAGTCATTGACATAACCCTATTGAACTGATTGCAACCAATTTGGAACAGGCATAGAAATAGCGGAAAGAGAACCTTGGTCATCAAATGTGCGAGAAAAGGCATCCACCACAATATTGTCCTTACCCTTATTATAAGTGATCTCATAGTCATAACCCATGAGTTTGATAACCCATTTCTGTTGTGCTGGGGAGGACACATGTTGTTCTAGGAAATATTTCAGACTCTGGTGATCAGTCTTGATGTAGAAATGATTCCCTAAGAGGTAGGGTCGCCACTTTTGTACTGCATGCAAAATAGCCATCATTTCCTTCTCATATGTAGAGGCAACTAAATCTTACTGGAAAGGGATTTGCTAGTGAATGCAATGGGCTGTTCATGTTGAAGGAGAACAACACCAAGTCCATTTCCACAAGCATCACTCTCAATAGTGAAGGGCTTGGAAAAATCAGGCATAGCTAGAACAGGTGTAGTACACATAGCTTGTTTCATCTTGTCAAATGCACACTCAGTAACATGTGTCCATGTAAAAGCATCCTTTTTCAATAGAGTAGTTAATGGAGCTGCAATATTCCCATAATCCTTGACAAACTTGCTGTAGTAGCCAGTCAACCCCAAAAAACCACGAAGACTCTTGAGTGTCTTAGGAGGCGGCCAATTGTTCATGGCAGCGATTTTGGCAGGATCCACACTAACCCCTTGTGCTAAGATAATGTGCCTGAGATACTCAACTTCCTTTTGTCCAAAAACACATTTAGACTTTTTGGCATGGAGATGATGATCAGAGAAAAGTTGCATTACAAGAGCCAGATGCTGGAGATGTTCAGCCCATGTTTTATTGTAGATGAGGATATCATCAAAAAATACCAAAATGAATTTCCGCAAATAGGGTCGGAATATTTTATTCATCAAGGCATGGAATGTGGAAGGAGCATTAGTGAGACCAAAGGGCATGACCAAAAACTCATAGTGGCCATCATGTGTGCGGAAAGTTGTTGTAGGGATATCATCCTCATGAACCTGAATTTGATGATACCTAGAGTGAAGATCCAACTTGGAGAAAAATTGAGCACCATGAAGCTAATCAAGAAGCTCATCAACAACAGGAATTGGAAACTTATCCTTGATGGTGAGGTGATTAAGTGCTCAGAAGTCAATGCAGAGGCGCCATAACCCATCTTTTTTGCGGACAAGAAGAATTGGCGAAGAAAAGGAACTTCTGCTTGGGCGAATAATACCTTGCTTCAGTAAGTCCCTAACGAGGAGTTTAATCTCTATTTTTTGGTGAAATAGGTAGCAATAGGGCCTGATGTTGGGAGGAATGCTTCCAGGAAGGAGCTGAATACAATGGTCCTCTGGTCATGAAGGTGGAAGTCCCACTGGTTCAGCAAAAACACCTTTATATCGATCTAGAATTTGTTGGAGATCCAAAGGAGTAGTGGGGGCCGCTGATGGTTTCATTTGAATGGAATGCAGCTGAGCGATGACACCATGGGAACTCTTCTTAAGGAGTTTTTCCATGCGATGTGAACTGATGATGCTGAGAGACCCTGGTTGTAATCCTTTCAATGTGTGTTTGTGTCCATCGGGGGAGAAATGCATCCAAAGTTCAGCAAAATCCCATAATATGGGGCCAAGTGTGCACAGCCACTGAGCACCCAAAACCACATCACATCCACCTAAGTTCAAGGCAAACATGTCAGAGTGGAGGTTATAATCTCCCATAGAGATACGCACATTACAACACTTCCCTTTGCAAGGTAAGGTGCCCCCATTGGCAACCATGACTTCAAAGTTGGAGCAAGGATGGATAAAACAATCAGCTTGTTTGGCGATCCGAGGGTTAATGAAATTATGAATGCTGCCAGAATCAATGAGTATTGTAAGAGGAAGCTTCTTGAAGTAACCACGTACCCGTATTGTTTGGGGGGCCATGACTCCAGCTAAAGCATGGAGGGATATCTCGGGATGGTCGTCCTGAGATGGAGGGTCAGTAGGCAGCTCCTGAATATCAACCGGAGCATCCATTGTGTCGGGAGCTTCTTCACCAATTTCGGAGGCAGGTGGAGAATCCACATCCAAGAGATAGAGATTTTGTTGAACACATCGATGTCCCCGATTGAATTTCTCATCACAATTATAACAAAGCCATTTTTCTCTGCATGCCTGCATCTCTACTTCAGACAAATGCTTGATTGGAGGTGAGCGAGGAGCTGGCGGAATGGGAGGTCGTTGAGAACCCATATTTCAGAAGGGAACAAAAGAGTATTTGGAGCGTTGTTGGGCTTCCAGCTTGTCTTCTTCCAACTTAGCCAACCCCAGGGCTTCCATCATTATGTTGGGACTGAACATTTTTGACCTCAGAGCGAATTGCATCCTTTAGACCACTGATAAAACAACTCTGGTAGAAGTCATCAGGTAATCCTTCAGTGTGATTAGCTAGTTTCTCAAATTCAGTTTGATACTCTTTCACAGTGCTAATTTGGCGAAGTTTAGTGAGAGCTCATTTGAAGTCATCAAAAGCACTAGGACCAAATCGTTGCAAAAGGAGCTGGCAAAAATCAGGCCATTTTGGCTCTTCATGAGCCTTGATGTACCAACGATACCATTGAAGAGCTTCTTGTTCCAAATGAAAGGAGGCAAGTGGAACCTTGTTGACATCAAAAGTATTATGAAGACTGAAATACTGTTCTGCCCGATAGTTCCATCCAGTCGGATCAGTACCATTGAAGTGAGGAAAATCTAGCTTCGGACCGCGAAAATTGCTGGAAGAAGAGAACCCATTGTCTGATGAAGACTCGGACTGTCGTCTGGTGTTCATAGCTGAATGCTCAAGATGGAGACCGAGAAATTTTTCATCTAGTTCCTGGATTTTGGCTTGGATGGCTGCAAGTGATTCCTCCATGGTTTTTGCTCCTGTGCGGGTGACAACCATAACCAGGCGTTTTTTTTTTCGGGGGAGGAGTGGGTAGAAAAACAAAAACAGAAACTATTTCAGTAGAGGAAAATCTGGATTTGGGAAAAAATAGGAAGGGTAACGTGGGTTTGAGTAAATTTTGGACACCGTCGAAAGGATAGGGAAGCAAAAAATGGGGATTTTAGGAGCGGGGTGAAAGAATGAGAAAATTTGGTAGAGAGGGACAACAAGCAAAATGAGGAAAGGAATACAGTGTCAAAATTTGAAGGCGTTTGGGTGAAAATTGAAGGAGTTATGGAAAACCCTAAAAATAGACAAATGTGGGATTTCGAGTCTTGGGAAGTGGAATTTGGGATAGGGTCTTCAGGAATGAAATATGCAGAATGGAATTGCAAAGGTGTCAGTGAAGTTTTAGGGAAAATAGAGTTGAAAATTTCATGAACCAAGTCAGAGCGCGGTCTCTGAAAGAAGTAACCAGCTGTGCTCTTTTTGTATCTTGATCCATAATGGAATTAGCAGTCCACACTGCTTCACATAAAAAACAGAACTATTCTGGATCCTCTGATCCAGTTGCTTTGAAAACAGGGAGCTTAATGTCATCATGCATATGGGCCATCGTAGGTCTAGTGGGGAGGGAGGGAAACTGGAAGTAGGCGGGGGGGGAACTTACTGGGGTAGACTAACCTGCAATAGGAATACTCGAGCTAGGGTGACTTTCAGACTACGATGGGTTCTCAGGGATAATAGGTCTTCGCTGCAGGGTTACCAGAGGGTTTTCAACAGAAGGGGTTTCTTCGGGTTCTGAATCTGTGGGATTTACAGGGGGATACTCAGTATGCTAACCTTGGGAATAGGATCCAAAATCTCTCTTGTACCTTTTTCCACTTCGCAGCAAACCACTTTTCTTGTCGAAGATATTTTCACTTGCAAACATAGGTTAGTAATACAAAATCTAACAGTCTGATTCAATGAGCAATATACCTTTTTCAGCTAATAGCATTTTAATTTGCAAACTAAATGAATTCAAAAACTTACCCCTTGGTCCCTGGAAAAACTGTCGCTCGGCTTCACTAAAGGAAGTACTCGTGTTGATAGCGAACTTCATCACAAATGCTTCAAGAGTTCGCGTTGTCCAGAAATCAACAGCGCGAGATATCTCATTGTTTACCCTTTTCAGTATATTAATTCTCGCGAGGGTCCAAGCAAGAAACTGACGTTCTTGGAAGTTCGTCCTTCTCTCTGTTAACCTGGATAACCACTGGTGCAACTCTATGTGGATACTACCAAAGAAAATATCATAAGCATCACAAAAAACATACCTTTGTAAAAGTCGTGTGCACTACGGTGCGGATCTTTGTTCTCTTGTGCAGTGAATTTCAGATAAGTCTCATCAAGCCAATCACCAATTTCCTTCACAAAGGGTCTCCAGAACATAGCCCTCGAGGTACGACGTAAACCCCTCTTGAGTAGATACTGAGTTCAACCGGCAACGGAACCAATTTTTTGGGCTATAGGGCAGACCCGGGTTTTATACCTTTAACTTCGCACCAACAAAATACCCACAGAGTTGGCCCTTTCGGCAACAGCCTGTGAACATGTTGTAGTCTCACCTGAAACTGCTATGGGGTGCCACAGAACCAGGTTTCTGCAAGCAGAAGAGGGATATTACTGTACCTTTATCTTTTAAATAGATTATAAATATAAATCACAAAGCTTAACATCCACTTATTTAGCTTCGCGGTTAGATAAACAAACAGTGACTTGTGCAACCCTTTACTGGGAATTCACAGCGAAGTTATTATCTAGCAGTGATATTTACTTATCAGATATACAGATATTAATGCATGAAAGAACATAACAAAAACAACACACAGAACCACGACACAAGATATAACGTGGTTCACCCCCAGTGTAGGTGTTACATCCACAGAACTGTGTTTTATTCAACTTTCTACAAAAACCACAGTTCTGATCTACGCACTCAGCTGCAGATCCCTTCAAGTCCTCAAAGATTTGCACACAGCTACAGGCCTCTGCGTACACAGCTGCATATTTCCTTAATCACCCAAAACCCTCTGCGCACACAGCTGCAGAGGTCGTCCACGCACACAGCTGGGACTTAACCTTTTCTTACAAAATAGCCTTAGCTTCGCATCAATTCCTCTTACCCAAAAATCCTAACCTGACTTATTTACAAGAGTGCCTATTTATACAACACACTTATTACAAAACCATGGGCTTAAACCATGGGCACCCTGAACCCCAAACCCTGGGCTTAAACCATGGGGACCCTGAACCCCAAACCCTGGGCTTAAACCATGGGTTTATTACAAAAAGAGGACTTTGACTCAACCCCGACACCCCTAAGACTATTTTGAGTCATACAAATTCCACAACAAAACCGCGGAGTTACCGAAATTAGGGACCATTAAGGTGTGCACCCCAACACGTGGCATGATGGTTTTCCTATTCTCTAGCAGATATCACAATGCCTGCACAAGATTTCAGTATCTATGTTTATGGTTGGCCACCATATTCCTACATACAATATCTTACCCATAGTTTCTTTTCCCACGTAGCTTCCTCCTACGACAACAACATGTGCTTCACTAAGAACCCAGGGTCGTTCATAATAAAAAACATAGCGATGCAGTATTTCATCTGCCCCCAGCTTGTACAAATGTCCCGCGATAAATGTATAGTCAATATTATTTACAACCAAATGTTTCTTTTGATTAGTTGACATTCCTTTAGGTGCATATCATGTGCTAAAAAAGTGAATGATTGCATTAAAATCATGGTTCTGATCGTCCATCACGTGGATCGCAAAATAGTTGCACGTCAGGAAAATTATCTTCTAGTATTGTTGGCTCTTCACCACTTTCTATCCTTGATAGGTGTTCTGTCCCAAGATTCAATCGATCAGGTTTAACTATGACCTCAAAGTAAAATTCTTAAAACAGGGGAAGCCACCTACAAATATTCCCCCTCAACACTGTCTTGTTGACTAGGTATTTCAACATTAAATGGTCAGTGCACATCTAAAAATTCTCACCAAACAAATAGTGTCTAAAATTTCAAAGCACATGGACCATATCAAGGCCTTCTCTTTCTGGTGTCATGTATTTCTTTTATGTTGTTGATAGTTTTCTTCTTGCAAAAGAAATAGGGTGGTCTAGCGCACCCTCTCTTGGTTGTGTCAAGACGATGCCGAGAGTGTCAGATGACGCATCGACATGCACATCGAACTCCTTCTTCCAGTTGGGGAACACAAGTATCAGCATAGTGGCCATTGTGTTCTATCATTTATCCAAAATTTCATGACAAATTGTTGTCCATTAAAACTTTGCGTCTTTTTCAGCAAATTCTCCATAGGTGTAGTGATCACTGAATATCCTTTGATGAAATTCCTATAATAGCCTATATGTCCAAGGACTAATCTGAGTTGCATGACTGATGTAGGTGGCAGTAAATCAAGAATAATTGCAATATTTTATGGGTCAACCAAAATACTGTTGCGACACACAACGTGACCCAACAACACACCAAACGGTGCGCAGAACATACACTTATTAGAGTTGAGCGCAATATGATACTGGTGACAGCGGCCCAACATCATGCGCAGACTCTCAATATGGTCTCTTACTAGACCAAATATAGTACAACCATCAAACTAGACCTCAATAAATTTATGAATAAAATATTTAAAAGTAGAGATTACTATTGTAGAAAAAATAGCAGGTGCATTCTTGAGCCCAAAGGGCATTATCGTATACTGGTAGCATCCCCATTCTGTGACGAATGTTGTTTTGTGGTGATCCTCCTTTGCAATTCTGACTTGATGATAGCCAGAGAATCCATCGGTAAATGAATACATTTCCTGCCCTCCAACACTTTCAAGTACTTCATCTGTAAATGGTTTTGGGAATGGATCATGTAAGAATGCATCATTTAGCTTCCTCAAGTCGATACAAATCCTTACTTCCCCAGTTGTTTTCTTATTTTGGATCACTATAGGACTGATCCACTCTGGTTCTTCAACAAGTACAATAATTCCTGCATCAAGCATGTGATCCAATTATTCTTTTACCTTCTCTTTATACTTGGGGTTCAACATGTAGGGTCGCTGCTTAGTAGGTTTAGCATCTGGTCGTAGGGGTATTTTCATCTCCCCTAGATCTCCTACTATCCCCTTAGTCTCCAAAAATTTTGTAGGGAATAGATCCTTGTACTCAGGCAGAAAGTTTATAATCTTCGTGACTATCTCTTCATCCCAATAATCTCCTATATTGGTGAACTTCAGGTTCTCCAGCAACCCAATGTTTACTTCTTTTATCTTCAATGACTTAAGGAACAGGTCACTTGAAAAACCGGTTCCTTGTACTGTGCGTACCTTCTGATTCTGGTATGTTTATGTTAGTTGGATCATTATCTAGGTCTTTGGATAGATTGTAGCAAGCCATCCATTGTTAAATTTTCTCACTGCAATGTGAGCATTTGCCTCCTCGATAGGTATTTCAGCAAATACCTTTTCCTTTATCGTTTGAAGTGCAGCATTAAATGTAGGTTGCTCATCACGAAATTCAAATGTGTGTGTGATCTGCTTAGTGAGCCCTTCCCAATCCTAGGTTCCTTGCCACAATTCCATAGATGCATACTATGTTCTAGGTGTCATTTCCAATGTATGTATGAAATGACAGACCCATTCCTATCATGGGTATGTTGCAAATACAATGGAACACTGATTTATGTGAGCAACAAGGCTCCACAACCCTATGTATTTATGGCTGACAGTGGTGAATTCTTCATTAACCTGACTTCCATCAACCTTATGCATTGTGGCTATTATGTTATAAATTTCTTGTGTGTACCCCACCATTTGGTAGGCATAGTCATCAGCACATGATCCAATGCATACAAGCGCTGTGACTCAATGACGAGTTCTTCAAACTCACTTAGGAAGGCTACAAGGTTAGGTAAACCTTCATAGGTGGGTATTTCTCTTAACTCATTTTCCACCTGTCATATAGATCTCATAATCCTTGTGCATCTCCTCATAGAGACTTCATGTAACCAGTTTTTCCAGTTTTCCAAAGACTCCCCTAAGTCGGATGTGTAGGAACTAGCAATATTCAAGCTCAGGTTTCCATTCATTATTGGATTGACATAATATTCTTGCATGGAAGTGACATTATAGATATGGTCAAGGTTGTCACCCTATCCCTCATTGTAGACAGGCTCAACGTATCTTTGTCCCTCCAAAGGATCAATGGGCGACACTACCCTCATCTCATTATCCTCAAAAGAAAGTTTCCTCTTCTTGAAGTTGATAATGGTTTTATTTTCTATGGCCCAATATATTCACATTAGTGTGGGATAGGGGTTTGTGTCATCAACAATGTTAATAAATTCAAAATTTGCAAATGTGCACAACCCTTCGATGTCGATAGGGACTTGACTCAATCCTCCAATTGGGAGGACCTTCACATGATTGGGAAGTCGCAACTAGACATGGGACTATTCTAGGCATGGCATTCCCATACTTTCTCAAGTTTTTCGCGTCAAAATATTGATGTCGGGACCCAATTCTAAGATGATGTAATCCATGTCATAATCCCCTATCTACGAATTCATTCTTAACTCGCATCATGTTTTGAATTTCTTTCCAACCTGGTTAACTCTCTTTTCAGGTTGTGGCTCTACTAGTGTTTCTTCTATCATTTCCTATAGTTCTGTGATAGCATATTTTTCTTGTATTAGCGCTAAGTAACTTGACAGGAAGGACTTGAGATTACTAACATTTTGCGGAGTCCTTTTCTAAAGTATTTGCTGAAATCATTATGGAATCTCCCTGGCTTCTTTTGATGTCAAGGGTTCTTCTAGATCCGCAAATCCACGTCGCACATCCATGAATACTTACTTTTGTTTCTAGACTTCGAATGACACCTTCTTCTACGTCATAGGTCGTAACTGTGGCTATAGTTTTTCTTTCAGTTTATCCTGATCAGCTCCAGTCGCAGCACCTCCTCTTGTTATGATAGCAATGTTCAGATCTCTTGGCTTAGAAGCAATCATCTAGACGTTCAAGTTTGGATTCAGGTTTGGGTTTGGATTCTATGCAGGGTTAGGAGTTGTGATGGTTCTATCCTGCCACTTTGAGATCAACTGGGGACATTGTTACACATTATAGTCCTATCCCTTACAGTATGAACATTTATTCACAAGTTCTAGGAAATATCTGGCACATCAACCTAGTTGTACACAGTCATATCACATAACTTGACCTCTTCCTCTACCAAATCCTTCTCCTCCTCTGCCTCTGAAGTTTCCACCACCCCTTCCTTGCAGGTGTGGTTGCTTTGGGGGGTATTGGTTCTGCTGATATTGTGGTTGATAGTGATTCTACTGTGCATATGGTTGTTGTGGTGCATACTAAGGCTGATACTGGTTCTGATACTGATTAGGTGGGAACCACATAGGATGATATGATGGTTGTGCTGATTCAGGCTGATCCTACCCCTCATTCTTCATTAAGTAAGTGTCAATTGTCTTTTCCTTCAACAGCTATTATGCTCTGCAATCCTTCTCTTCATGCCCTACTGACTTGCATAATTTACAAAACAGGTTTCCTAGGGTATTTACAAGTTTTTTCAAGTATAAACACTCCTCGTCGTGATTCCCTCTAGACTGGAATATGCGGCACCAGGGTAGGCCATGGAAATTTAATGGGTTTGGTGCACCGGATGGACGATATATAATTCATGAAGTTTGGACAGTTATCCATAGTGTATTTGTCCGTTTTGCATTTTGTGCACCATAAATATTCATGGGCTTATTTTCCCTTATTGAGGTCCTGAAGTTTTATTGTTAGATTAGCCAACTACGACTGAATCTATAGCATGCCTGCAACACCATCACCAATCGACGATGCTTCCAAATTCATTTCCAATTCTAACGCTTCTATCCATGACTCAATATTTTATTGCATCAATGGCCCTTGGATGTGTGGTAATAACGCAGAAATAAACCACTCTTTATTTTGTACATCTGACATCTAAAAAATTACCTTGGCCATCAGAGTCTTGAACTGTTGGTCAAAGTCCCATATTGATAGTGCCAATGCTTATTTGATTTCCTTAATCTCAGTGATGCACTATGAATCATACTTAGGTTTTCTGAATTCATAGATCATTATGGCCCATATCTCTTCAAGGGTCTTTTGTGGTGTTCATGGAGGTACTACACATAACTTCATAAATCAGTCAAGCGCATGACCCCTTAGAGTCATGATCATCTGATATTTCTTCAAGTCTGTGTTCTGAACTAGGACAACCATCCAAACAGATTCACAGATGAAGCAATGCTGCTCTACATCTTCTAATCCATTTTAATTGAAGGTGGTGTTGCTGCCTTTTCACACACCTGGATCACGTGGCAGAAATCTTCAAGCCACTCGGTGTGTCCTTGGGGGCAAGTCTCGAGTCAAGGCTATCACCTTGTTCTTGACTCCTCCGTTTAGGCTCAACTCCTAATGGAGCCAAGGGGGGTAGACCCTATTAAGTTACTAAGGATGATTTCTTAATGTGGTGATATTAAACTGAATCAGTTACTTAGGAGTTCAAATATTTTAACTATAAACCATTGAAGATGACAAGATACGAAAATAACACACAAAAGCACAAAGCTGATAAACAATATATATATGAAGCAAAAATGACCAGTGCCTTAATAATGGAGTCAAATAAAAGAGATCAATGTGCTTGCATGTGCTTGGAGTGAATGTTTTACGATTGCATCTTGGTATGGTTTAAGTTAAAATTGAAGTATGAATTGATTAAATTAGGCTAAAAGGGGGACTCCAGATATACCCGAGAGTACTTGGAGTATGTCCAAAAAAAAACCTATACGGCTACCCGCAAGGAATATGTGGGCTGAAATGGAGTCTCTGGGGCTATGTTCGTAACACACCCATTAGGGTGTGACAGATATCGGCGCCTGAGGTCACTTTTCAGTAGGTTCCCGCTTCCTTTGGGTATTTTTCCACCGTAAAGGTTTGATCGAGGTGTTGGATTTTCACCTGATGGTTTGTTAGGTGGGGAGGGTGAGTCCTAATTATGCTAGTCACCCAAGTGCTTTTGGTACAGCTTGACTGATCAGACGAACCACATCCAATTGCAGAGCATACACACTGGAGTCTTGTAAATTTTAATAAGTTTTTGAGAGATGTGTTCTTGTTTAAAAGAAAAGCCTCCAAGAACCTCGTTCGATCCAAGTGGATCTCAATCCGGGAATCGGGGAGGGGTTAATTTTAAATCTGCTGATAAACAAATGATAGAAAAAATAAAACAACTACACAAATCTGGTTTTCTGATTAATCCTACCACGAATCTCTTTCCCCTTTCGGGTCACTCGGGAAATCATGGGGTAAGTATTATGATTACTTTTGAAAGTAAGATATGGAGTATGGAATTAAAAACAAGATCAAGTATGCTACCCTACAAATCAGATCAATTCTAATGAAAAAGAAATAAGCATAAAATGACGAAAATGGCACCGACGCGAATCCCCCCAGGGGGAATGGGGAATGGGCTCGAAAGATCCTATTCAAAGAATGATTTTATTAAAGCAGTTACAATATCAAAGCACTGATAAATCAGTGATTTCTTGGTCCTTATACAAGCTGAAACCAAGATCTTACAGTTATACAAAAATTTTACAAGTTTTGTGACAAAAGAGAGACCTCTGGGGGGATTTGAGCGCTCCAAAAGCCACTTTGGACAGAAGCTTGCTTTCTTTTCTGTTAGACCTGATAAAGGACAGTGAGCGTGTTAGAATAACAAATGACCAAAATAAATTTAAGAGTACCTTTGGGTCAGCCTACTTTATCTCAAAAAATAATGAAATTAAACTAGCTAAACCGACGAAAAAGGAACCAAGGAAAGCAAGATTTCCTTGGGATCTTGGATTGATTTTTGTGCAGCCAATTAAAATGCACTGATATTGTGGAATATTAAAATTTATAACAGCGAAAGGAAATCTAATGCATGTGATCTACAAGTTTTCCTTCAAATTCATGCAAAAAGGACAATTTCCCTACAACTAGATATGGGATGCTTATGATATTTTTTAAGTGCAAGCTCTATGATGTGAGCTATGAAATATTAGATCTATGTATATTTTACTTTGATGAAACAGATCCAAATAAAATCACATCTATAAACTGAAAAGGTAACTGGGTAAAGTGTTGATTTTGAGGGAGGAAGAAGAGGAGAAAAGTGTTGGTTTCCTTGAAGATCAGTAGTAGAGCTTTCAGGTGGAATGCCGAGGGACTATTCCTTTGAAATTTTTTGAAGAGAATTAAGAAGCAAACTAGAACAGCATCCTCTCCAAAGTATGAACCTACAACTCAGCTGAAATCAAAGAACTTGCCAAGAAACTTGTGAGATCCGATTAGTACATACAAAGAGATTCAAGATAACATGCATATAAGCTTATAGGACATGCTAAATCTAGATCTCTAAACATGCATCAAAGGAGAGTGACATTCAATAAACTTATCGAACAACACCTTTCCTATCAAGATTGTAATAAGCTAATTACCAATCTTAACCACAGATCTACAAGAAATTAGCAAAAAATGACCACAAATACAGGTTACCTCAGTAAAACAATGGCAATAATCATCCACACATGTAATGGCACCACACCATATTGCCTCCAAAGATTTTCTTTATTTCAAATGAAGAATTACAACAATACAATAGCATCAGCACCTCAATCCCAATTCTAATTAGCTTGGAAGAGGAGGTTGTGCCTGGATATATACAATTTACAGGCCATCCAGCCCAGGGGGGGCACAATTACTCATGGAATCAAGTGAAATCAACTGATGGAGATTCCATCAATACCTGATCTGTGTCTAGCTGAGCCAGATCTGAGTCTCACTGAGTGCAACTGTTAATCGGGGGGCTGATCTGACTGACACCTCAACCTGTTGACTGAAGAATCCACCAAAAATCATCTAGTTGAGCCAAAAACGTGTTGAGGAGAGAGAGAGGGCGAAATTCCCCATAAAGGATGCTCAAGATCAACTCTGGATCTAATTTGATCACCTCCTTCAGTCAAGGATTTGTCAGATCCAGTCAATCTGCTTCAGATCTGACTGATTTCAATCAAATCTGCTGAGAATCCATTGATTTATTGATTTTGGATTTGCTCCATTATTCATCAATTTATTAATTAAAATAATCAATAATTGATTTTTGGGGCTTTCTAACTTGAGTGATGGAAAATCACTCAAAACTTAGGAAATAGTGGGTCCATGGGTTTACATGGTGCTCTTTACTTGAAAATGGGCACCTACATGACTGAAACCGATTATTTGGCCCACTTTTATTACAAAATCAATTTTTCCAATTAAACTATTAAAAAATAGCCTAAGTTTTGGAAAAATTAAAATTTAATAAAAAACACTGAAAAAACTGAAAAATTGAAAAATTGAAAAACACCTAGGGGGACTTAGACATGTTCATATGACTCAAAAATGATGTATATCATGTTTATACATTGAAAAATAGACTCTAATAACCTCAATAGGCCTAAATTCCAAGCCGACGACCCCAACTTTGGAGGTATGGAGTGAAAAACTCAGAAATTATCAGTCGTTTGTTCAACAACCAATAATAACCAAGGGAAAAAACACCCTGGGCTGATCGGATTGACAAATGAAGTCTAAGAGACCGAGTCTTTTACAGACACTATCATGCTAGAACATTTATTACAATTCCCCCATGGGGTATGAACATGTGATATGATACAACAAAGCTTCCTGGAAGCAAGACTAAAGGTTCTCTGAAGTCCGAACAAGTTATCCCTATCCGGTTCACCAGGCTCACTTGATAGAAAACCACTAAGTACAACTTAGGTGGTAACAGGTGGGTAACTGAATATCTACCCCATCCATTTAGTTGGTAGCGGGTTTATCTGATGCACAATTTAACGGATGTGTTCCCTCTTGCATGCTAGTCGCAGTACTAGCACTATCAATATTAATAACTCTTTCATGAGATGAGGCTCTAGACCTTACCTCTGGTGATACTCCCGGTGTGATGTATTGGCGTTGAGACCTTGGTGACTTGATAGTCTCTTTAGAGTCCTCTGCTCCTTCCAAAATCAGGCTATAGTCCTCCTCATCATCGCAAGATCCTTTGTCTACATGTGACTAAATTTCGTGTTCACTTTCCTTGAACAAAATAGGAGTTCATCGACCTTCCTCTATCTTACTCCTCTTCCTATTTTTGAATCTCCTTCCACTCAAGAATCCATCCTCTAGTTCAGGTTCTGTACTTTGTGGGAACATCTCAACTCAGCCTTTCCCATTTTCTTGATAGGCCATCTATGGCATAGCCTTCCTCCATGAGGTCCGACTCAAATACTCAACTGCAAGATACCCTTCTCATACATGAGCATATTTATCCATGCATTGATAGATAATATATACCTTCTTCATGGTCCTCGAAAAAATTTTCTTTCAGCCTCACTATATGAGGTTATAGCCTATACTACAAACTCAATTATATATCCTTGCAAAATACTATCAACCCAAAAGTCAATAGCTCTAGAGATGGTGTAACTTACACTAGTTACTTTGCAAACAAATTGATAACTCCATTCGAAAAATTCTCTTCTCTGAAAATTTGTCTTCCTTCTTGCCAATCTTGACAACCACTCATGTAGCAGAATGGGAAACTCTGCAAAGAATACCTCATGAATATCAGTGTATATGTATTGGTCTACCCAATTTTTTGTGCTCATCTGAGATCCCGTTCTTCTTCTTGCGTGAATGCTAGTGTCTTGGACTCCAACCAGTCCTCTATCTTGTTCTTTGTCGGGTGCAACAACATTTCCCTTGAATCAAATGGCTAACAGTCCTAGACCTGGAACCATTTGTTGGACTCTATCTACTTCTTTTCAATAGCCACAATTCAACAACAACACAATACCAACATGAAACCAAAAGACATCGGCCTGACAGAGAAATATCAATCAGTAATGCCTACAAAGCAGGTGCAGTCTCACCTGATATATATTAATGGGTAACTTTCAGAACCATGTTTCTGAAATTGGTGAGGGATTATGGTCCCTTGGCACATGACCAAGGAGCTCGACAAAGATGACAGGATGGAACTTTACTACTGCACGACAACAACATAGTGAGGCATCATGACTTGCATGTAACACAACCTCGTCCTTATGACCCTATCGCTGGTGCAACAGTGAAACCTTGTTGAGTCCTTATACTCAATAGACAATGCGCGACTACACTTTTACTTAACATTTTAACCATGAACTCATACATACCATTTCAACCAACCTTAAGTATTTATTCTTGTACTGATAAACTAGATTGCGGCATATATTCAACAATAACTGTAATAATCCAAAGTAAACAAATATGCATATAAACATTCACCATTCAATAACATTCACCCGAATAATATAAGAAATAACTTTGAAACCCATCAAGGAAAAACCACCAAGGTGTTCTTCATCTGGCATGAGAATTGGATATAGCACCTTGCAGTCTACAACTTGAAGACTGTTCTTAAGATATGTCTTTCTAACTCAATCTTCTTGCTCTCATCTCTTTGTCTTATTCTTCTATCTACTCCTACTGATCCAGACACAGCCTGGATCGACTCTTCTATTCTATTAGTAGTTTGCGCACACAGCTACAAGATCCATGGCTCAACATCCTTCTATTTCTACCAGACTCTCCTCTGAGTCGACTACTGAATCTAATTTAATCAATAACTAACTAACTAACTAACTAAATGTTTTACCTTCTTACACTGGTTCCTTCCTTTTCTCCACCTGTTTTTACCCTGTCACATGCGCACTTTACCTCTTTTACTTGCATGTACGATTTATCCTTGTTCACTTTTCCTACCCCAACAAGGAAAACCACGAGTAATGAAATTTTTCCTTAGGTTCCTCTTGCATTTGCTCTACATTATCTATCATTTCATTTAGTAGGAACTGTGATGAGTTGAAAGTTACACCTATTGCGCACTGTTCTACAAGTTCTATTGCACTGATAGTGCATTTAGTTGGCCTCATCTTGCGCAATATCTTGCAAGATAGGATTATGGTTGCAAACCTTACCATATTTTCCTCTATGGGGCCAATGAGGAATCCCCTTCCTGCACGCTAAAGATCATACTATTTCTTCATCTTGGATGCATCCTTGTTCTAGTGCAAATATAGTGACGGGTATTTCCTCGTCTTTGGCAGACCCGTTATTGAAGAGATGAGCTCAACGTCGATTGGGTAGTGTCGATTGAGCCATAGAAACCCTTTGTGAAAATAGATAAGGAGTTATTTCACTTAAGTATCATCCTGTAGGTTGTGGCCGAAGTGTAGCATGAGCAGTAAATTCAACAGTCCCACGTAGTTGACACCACTAGCCCACTCCATTGGTACTAATTGTTGGGGCACAGTCGGCTCGGCTTGGATCGTAACCATGTAGTTCCTCCTCTCCAATCCCACTTGCTTACAAGTGTTGACATATTCAAATGAAATTTTGGATATCTTCGACAATATGTCCAACAGCAGTGGTACATTATTAGGAATGCAGGGTGTCACTAAGAATGTGCACACTTTCTTTGGAAGTGTCACCTTCTGCGCATTGGCTCTCCTTGGTCGAACATACTGGGGGAATTTTTCCTCTTCCTTGGATGTGTCAATGTCTTGGGGTGGTGAGTCTAGTTCATCCTCCTCCATCAGGTCCTATTCAGGAATATACACAATGGCCTTAGCCTTGCGTTTCTTTGACAGTGGCATTCTGGATGAATCTCCAGTCGCTCTTTCTCCCTCCTGTCTCGGTGGCACCACTGGCTGCGAATGTGCAACTGGTGGATTTTGAGAAGGGTTCAACACAGGGCCCAAACCATGGGGTGGGACAGGGGTCGAACAGGCCACGGGGATTGGTTTCTTTCTTGATCATGCCATTGATTCTTGTGCTTTTTTGGGTTGTTGTACCTCAAGTGATTCAATTTCTTCTTCAATCAGACACAGTTGGGAGAGAGTTACATAGGAAAGCTCACTATAATTGGAAATATCGATGACCATGAGTTTTGGCTTTCTCTGTGTTACAAGCTTCGACTCTGTCACTCTCGTCTATGGTTCTCTCTTCATGGGTGCAAGTAAACTAAAGCTTGAAAACAAAGCCCATTTTTATAGGATCTTACACATCCTACAATCATCATGTGATGGGAGGTAAGGTCTTGTTGATAATATGGGATTCTCAGTTAATGTGTCCTTCATTAATTCAATTACTCGAGTTCTGAGTTGTACCTGTTAGGGAAGTTATGGAATTTATGATGAGGAAGGCTGATGGGACTAAAAAGAAGTCCATCATTCTCCTCATATCTTGCTGAATTAATGACACTTAGTTGTCATAACCACCTGAATCTTCACCCAATATTCACGCTTTAATGTTGGCCAGCTCGTCAATCCCACCTTTTCTTGTGCTTTTCTTGCTTCTATCGTAACCATGCGACAAAAAAGTTTCCTTTTATCTTTTTTTTTTGTTTATGGCCATGTAGTGAAATCTTATTCAGGCATGTTGTAGCCATCATAGTAAGGCTTTAGGAGACTATCATTCACCATAGTCGTGACATATGTTCAATCTAGTTTTTGTAGTTTTACTACACCCGCGTCAGTAATGTGCATGATCATATATGGCCCTAGCCATTATGTTTTTAACTTCATAGACCAACACAAGTCCTTTGATTGTGAATGGCTTAACCATGATATGGTGATCATTCCATGCGTTCTATTTTTTCTTCTCGACAGTCTAATGGAATCCCATGACAAAGCATTCTTATTCCATCTAAATGAGTTGCAACAACCTTTTCTCAACAAGATCTTCGTTGTTCATCTTCATTTGCATAGCAATTCGTAGGATCGACATGATGTAATCCCTTAGCACAACAATTTCCTAGAAATACACCATTCTAAATGGGGTGTGCCCTGTCAGTCACTTGCAATTTATGAGGTATGCCCATAGCACAACTGACACTTTCTTATCCCAGTCATCTTGGTACACATTCCACACTTTGGTTAAGGAATTCTCCATAATCTTGTTGAAGGCTTTAACTATTCCATTTACCTAAGGATGATAGGGTGTGGTCTTCTTATGCTGGATCTATAATTCTTTAGTAAGCTCATAAATCATAATGTTAGCAAAATTTGTACCTTGGTCACTGAGTATAATTTTCAGATTGCCAAATCTGGTCACCACATTTTCAAACAAAACCTTCACCATAGTCGCAGCGGTGCAATCTTTAGCATGCATGGATTCTACCCATCTGGTTAAGTAGTTTGTCACAGTGATAATGTAGTGCACTCCATTTCTCTTCCCCAATGGATTGATCGGTCCAACAAAATAAACAACCCATTTGTCGAATGCTTGAAGTGTTATATGCGGAGCAAGTGGCATCTCTTTGTGATGCAACGGTTTTCCTATCCTCTGGTAGATATCACAGTGTCGATAAAAACTCTTAGTATACATATGTATGGTTGGCCACCATAGTCCTACTTGCAATAGCTTGTGCATCGTTTCTGTTCCAGTGTAGTTTCCTCCTGCGACACCAGCATGAGCTTCACTCCTTACCCAAGGTCGCTCGTGGTAAAAAACACATCGACTCAATATCTCATTTATGCCCAACTTGTATAGTTGTCTAGCAATCAATGTATAATTAGAAGCTCTAACAACCAAATGCTTCTTATGGTTAGTGGATAGTACTTTAGGTGCATAACCTGTGCTAAGGAGATGGATGATAGCATTAAAATGTAAATTTTGATCATCCATCATGTGGATTGCAAATAGTTGCACATTGGTCAAGTTATCCTCCATACTGGTTGGTTCTTCACCATTTTCGATCCTTTATGGGTGGTCTAGTCCAACATTCTGCTGACCTGGTTTCACTATGACCTCAAAGTCAAATTCTTGAAATAGAAGGAGCCATCGACAGATCTTCCACCCCAACACTAGCTTGTTGACTAGGTCCTTCAGAGTTGAATGATCAGTGTACATTTTGAAATGTCCACCCAATAAGTAATGTCAAAACTTATGAAGAGAATAGACCATAGCAAGGCCTTCCCTCTTTGTTTTCGTGTATTTTTTCTCTGTTGTCGACAATTTTCTATTGGAAAAAGAAATGGGGTGGTCAATCACACCCTCACCTGGTTGTGTTAATACAATGCTGAGCGCAATAGATGACACGTCGACATGAACATGGAACTCCTTCTTCCATTATGGAAACACAAGTATTGGTGCAGTGGACATGTTCTTTTTTAACTTATCCAATATTTCCTAGCAAAGTTCAGTCCACTGAAACTTTGCATCATTCTTCAACGACTTCTCCATAGAAGCAGTGATTTCAACGTAACCTATGATGAACTTCTTGTAGTATCTAGTGTGTCCTAACACTGATCTATGTTGCATGACTGATGTCGGTGGTGGTAAGTATAGGATAATTGCAACTTTTACTGGGTCAACCAAAATTCCTTCATGACACACAACATGACCCAACAACACACCAAACGGTACGCAAAAAATACATTTCTTGGAATTAAGTGCAATCTAATACTGGCGATAGTGGCCCAACATCATGCGCAAACTCTCAATATGGTCTCTTATTATAAAAAACACAATCCAATCATCAAAGTAGACTTCAAGCAATTTGTGAATGAAATCTTTAAAAGCAAAAACTACTATTCTAGAAAAAATAACATATGCATTTTGATTCCAAAGGGCATTACCGTATACTAGTAGCATCCCCATTCTATGATGAAGGTCATTTTGTGGCAATCCTTTTTCATGGTCCTAACTTTATGGTAGCCATAGAAGTTATCAATGAATGAATACATCTCTTGCCTATTGATGCTTTCTATTACTTCATCTGTAAACAGTGTTGGGAATGGATCATGTAGGCATGCATCATTCATCTTCCTTAGGTAGACACAGATCCTAACTTAACGTATGGTTTTCTTATCCTAGATCAATATAGGGATAATCCACTCAGACACCTTGACAGGTTCAATGATTCTTGTTAACCCAAAAAATCCCTCACTCAGCTCTACATGGCCTACACCACCCAAGGATACCCATGCACGACCTTCGTATCACCCCATTAGACCCCCACACCCTCAAAAAGCCTTAAAATGAGTAAAAAGGCTTAAAAGCCCCAAAAAGGAGCCTAAAGAACTCTCCTAGAGGCTAAAGCCCCCAAATAGGGGCTAAAATCCCTCAAAGGAGCCTAAAACCCTAAAAGGAGCTAAACTTAGGGCGAAAGGGGATAAAAGCCCAAAAAAGGGGCTAAAGCCCTGACCAAGGGCTTAAAACCTTAAAAACCCGAAAAAAGGATATAAAAGGAGGGGTGGGGGTCACTCTCAAACAACTCTTCCCTTGTATACTATTATGTTACCTGTGGATGCCTTGAGACCCTTTGACTCTCAAGCCACCCACATCCACCTCTCTTCCACTCATATTCCCCATTGAGCCATAGCTCCTCCATTGCTGAGTGAGATAGAGAGGTGCTTCCTCCATATAGGGTATGGTGGCCGATTGCACCAAAGAAGAGGTATACTTGTGTGTTTTGTTTCATTTATTTGCTTTTTTTTAACCCATAGCTTGTTTGCAGGCTTTCATATTCTTCTTCGAGGTTTATTTCTAACATGTTTTTGCAGGTTCTCGGAGCGAATCCCTAACCTTGTTTGCAGAGGGGCTCACGGCCATTTCTTTCTATTCTTTGCTTTCATCTATGTCTAGTTTCCTTTCAGTTTTTATTTTATGAATTTTCACATAGGAACCTACCCTTCTGTCCTATAGATAGAAGGGAGCCATTCCTGCCCCTGTCGCAAGGAGAAATCCCTGCTACAATTCCTGCGTCGAGCATGCGATCCAATTCATCTTTTACCTTTTCTTTATATCTTGGGTTCAACCTTTAAGGTCACTACTTCATGGGTTTAACATCTGGTATCAAGTTTATTTTCATTTCTCCCAGATCACCAACTATTCCCTTCATCTCTGAGAAATTGGTAGGGAACAAATGTTGATACTCATGCAACAAGTCTGTAATCTTCGCGACTATTTCTTTGTCCCAATAATATCCTATATTAGTGAACTTTGGGTTCTTTGGCAACCCAATGCTTACTTTATTTATTCTCAATGGCTTGAGGAACTATTCACTTGAAATAACAATTCCCTCAACTATCACCATGTATGTATCCTCTGACTCTGATATGTTTATGTTATTCGGATCATCATTTGGGTCTCCAGCTAGATTGTGACAGGCTATCCATTGCTAGATGGCCGCACTACACTGGTGGGAATTTTCCTCTTCGATAGGGATTTCAGAAAATATCTTTTCCTATATCATTTGAAGCACAACATCAACTATAGGTTTCTCATCAGCAAATTCAAATGTGTGCGTGAACTTTTTATCTACATCATCCCAATCATGAGCTCCTTGTCATAACTCCATAGATGTATACTAGCTTCTAGGTGTCATTTCCAATGTGTGACTAAAATGATGGACCCATTCCTATCATGGGTATTCTGAAAATGTGGTACAACATTGATTTATGTGCTCTATAGGGCTCAACAGGCCTGTGTACTTTCGAATCATAGTGGTGACTTCTTCACTGAATCTAGCTTCCAACAACCGTCTTCACTGTGGCCATTCTGATATGGAGTGCTTCTGTGTACTCCACCATCTAGTGAGAGTAGCCTTTAGGACATGGTCTAATGTGGACAAGCACTACGACTCTATGATGAGTTCTTCAAATTCATGCAGGAAGGTCACAAGGTTAGGTAAACCCTCATAGGTGGGTAGCTCTCGTGGCTCGTTCTCCACCCATCGCACTTACCTTGTAATTCTAGCTCACCTCCTAATAGAGACCTCGTGTAACTAGTTTTGCAAGTTCTCCAAGGCCTTCCCTGAGTCAGATGTGCATGAACTAGAACTATTCCAGCTTAGGTTTCCATTCGTGGTCGGATTGATATAATATTCTTGTAGGGCGGTGACATTGTAAATATGGTCAAGATAGTCAACCTGTCTTTCATTGTAGACAGGTTTGACATATCTTTGTCCCTCCAATGGATCGATGGGAGACAGAAACCTCATCTCATTATCCTCTAATGAGAGTATCCTTTTCTTGAAATTTATAATGGCCTAATTTTCTATGGCCCAATATATACCCAACAACAGAGGATACGAATTTGTGTCGTCAATGATGTTAATGACTTCAAAGTTTGCAAAATGTGAGAAATATTTCAATTTCGACAGGGACCTGACTCATCCTACCAATTGGTAGGACCTTTTCTTGATTCATAAGTCATATCTAGAAAGGAGACCAGTCTAAGTGTGATTTACCCATGCTTTCCCAAGTTTGTTGCGTCAAAATATTGACGTCTGAGCCCTGGCCTAAGATGATGTAATCCATGTCGCAGTCGCTTATTTGTGCACTCAGTCTTAACTCGTGCCCATTTTTGAATTTCTTCTTAACATGGTTAACCTTCTTGCTAGGTCGTAGCTCTTATGGAGTTTCGTCTATTAGTTCTTTTAGTTCTGTGATAACATCTTTGTCTTTAATTAGTGCTAAGCAACTTGATATAAATGACTTGAGCTTACTAACCTTTGTCAGGATTTGGTTCTAGAATAGCTGCTGAAAGCGTTCAGGAATCTCCCTTACTTTTCCTGATGTCAATGGTTGTTCTTAATCCATGAACTTTGGTTTCATTTCTAATAATACTTGCTTTTGCTTCTGGACATTGAATGGGACTTTCTTCTACACCATGGGTCGCACCTGCAGCTATAGTTTTTCTTGTGGGGTTTCCTGATCAGCTCTGGTCGCAGCACCTCCTTGTGTTACGAAAACAACGTTTGGATATCTTGGCTCAACAAATATCATTTGAAAATTAAGGTTAGGATTTTTAATTAGGTTCAGATTCTACATAGGGTTAGGACCTGCGATGGCCTGAGCCTACCACTTCGCTATCAACCGAGGACATTGTTCTACGTTATGTTCTTGTGCTTTACAATATGAACACATATTTGTAGGTTATTGGCAATCTATGTCATAGTGACCCAGTTGTCCACAATTATAGCATGTAACCTGACCTCTTCTTCTACCAAGTCCTTTTCCTCTTCCTCTAAAGTTTGCACCACCCCTTCCCTGTGGGTATTTTTGTTGCGGTGGGTACTGATTCTACTGGTTGATATTGGTTATGTGGTGCATATTGGTTCTGAGGCGCATACTATGGCTGATATGGGTTTTGATATGGATTAGGTGGGGAACAAGCAGGCTGATAGGATGCTTAGGATGGTTCTTCCAGAGCCTACACCTCATTCTTCATCAATTAGCTGTCTACAGTCTTTTCCTTCATGTAAACAATAAAATTAACACCCTCGAAGATGAAGTTCTGAAAACATATCTTCTTTTCACCCGCAACATGAAGACCATAATTTGGAACAAATTGAGAGATTTTATCTCTCATCATACCACTTCTTCCACAAAGGAATAAGTATGTGAGTACAAAGGTTTCTCTAAATAGTTAAATACCAAGGATACTTAAGGATCGAAACCTAGTCACCACAGCTCCTGGAGTGGAAATAATACATGGTATATGTATTAATTATCCTAAAAACCTGGAAATTCAAGTAAAATGCCTAAAAACTAGGGAAAGTGGGTCTTATTAAGGAATGAATAAAAAAGATTCAAAAATATTTAACCCACATTCATGGTGAGTGAGTGGAAACAAAAATCCCAACGCTATATAAGAAAGGCATATGGGAGGAAGGAAGGAGGACAAATTAAAGGGAAAAGGCATGCTAGAGGAATGAAAAGATAGATAGAACCTTTCTTGCACATCATAGTTTATTTGATCATTAGCATTGATGAAGAGGGAAATTTTAGAGAAAGGGAGAAAGGGATTCACCCATCATTGGGTTTTAATCACTTTCCTCTCAATTTAATATGATGCAATTCAAATTTCCTCTAAATATTGTGTTTCAATCCATGTTTGTTTCATGTATTTTTGTAACATTTAGTAGATAGATTTCATGCTTTTTTGAAGTTTTTTAAGAGCTATAGGTAAGGAATTAGATAGTTGCTTCTAATGGAGGCCTAAATCCCATGGAGGCTAGAGAAAAAGGATCTTCTCCAAATGGCACTCTGCAAGAGGTAACCTCCTCCCTTCCCTCTCTCTTTTTCCTTTTAAAAATTGTAGAAATTTTAGGAAATTGTCCATTATTGCATATAATCTATCAGCATGATTCACCCTCCCTATAGTTAAGGATAGATAGGCTATAGACATGTCCCTACAGTCAAATATACCAACATTTCAAGAGTTGGTATGCTCTACAATCCTTCTCTTCATGGCCTACAGACTTACAAAATTTACAGAAGAGGCTTGTTGGGGTACTCACAACCTTTTGCAAGTATCGACACTCATCATCGTGATGTCCTATAGAATGGCATATCCAGAACCAGGGTAGTCCATGGGCACTCAAATGGTTTAGCGCACCCGATGAGATATAGTTCATGTAGGTCAAACAATTATCTTTGGTGTGTCCCTCTATTCTAAACTTTGTGCACCATAAGTATTCTTAGGATTCCTTTCCCTTCTTGATATCCTAAAGTTGTATCATCATATTATCTAGCTACGACTGGATGTCCACCATTCTTGTGGCACTGTCGCCAATTGGTGATGCTTCGAGCTTCATTTACAACTCTAGCCCTTATGTCTGTGACTCAGTATTTTGTTGCATTAATGGACCTCAGATGTGTGGCAGTAGCGCAGCAATAAACCACTATTTATGTTGCACATATGACATCTGGAAACTTACTTTGGACATCAAATTTTTAAACCGTTGGTAAAAGTCCCATACTAACTATGCCAATACTTACTTTATCTCCTTGATCTGGGTGATACAATATGACTTAGATTTAGTTTTTCTAAGATCACAAATCATCATGAGTCAGATCTCTTCAAGGGTCTTTTGTGGTGCTGCTAGTGGTACCACGCAGAACTTCATAAATCAGTCAAGTGCACAACCCCATCCATACAGCTTCATAGAGGAACCAATGCTACTCTATATCCTCTGCTCCATTCCCATTGGATGTGGGTAGTCTAATATCTTCCCCGACCATTGAGTTGGCATCGAGGTTATTTGATGAATAAATAGGCGAAGGTGTACCCTCCTGCATGCTAGTTGTGGTACTAACACTATTAGTATTAACATATATTTTGGGGTACGAGGCTTTAGACCTTACATCTAGTTATACTCCTAGTGTGATGTAGTTACGCCCTGGTCTTGGTTTTTCTACAGCGTCCCGTGACTCTTCCACTCCTTCAGAAATTGGGCTATAGCCCTCCTCTTCGTCATAAGACCCTTCATCCAGCTACGAATTAAGTTTTTGTTGGCTTTCTTTGAAATAAATAGGAGTTTGTTGACCTCCCTCTATCTTTATTCTTTTTCATGATATGAATCTCCTTCCACTCCTTGTGACTCTAGCTTCTAGTTCAAGTTTTGTACCTCTAGGGAACATCTCAGCTCACCATTTCCCATTTTCTCTGCAGATTGTCTGTGACATATCCCCTCTTCTTGGATATGCACCTCAACTACTCAACTACAATATTCCCTTCACATAAATTGGAATCTTGATCCATGTGCTAATAGATAACAAATACCTTCTTCATGGTCCTTGGAAAAAAAATCTTTCAGCTTCATTATATGAATTTATAGTGTGTACTGCAAAATCACTCATATATCCTTCCAAAATACTATTGACCCAAAAATCAATATCTCTAGAGATGGTGTTACTTACACTAGTTATCTCATGAATCAGCTGATCACTCCACTCGACTACTTCTCTTTCTTGGAAATTTTCCTATCTAGCGCCAATCTTGAAAACCACTCATATAGTACAATTGGGAACTCTGCAAAGAAGATCTCATGAATATCAAAATATATGTATTGGTCTAAATAGTCTTCTACACTCAACTGCAATCTTTTTCTCCCTTCCTCCACAACTACTAGCGTCTTAGACTCCAACCAGTCCTCTATTTCCTTCTTTGTCGGATGCCACAACATTTCCCTCGACTCAAATGATTACGGGTCTAGGAAACAAAACCATTTGTTGGCCTTGTAGCAAGGATTTCTCCTTGCTACAGGGGCATGAATGGCTCCCTTCCATCTATAGGTTCCTGTGTGGAGAAATGCAGGAAAAGTAAACATAACAGAAAGGAAGAAAGAGATGAAAGATAAGAAATGGTTGGAAGCCCCTCTGCAAACTAGGTTAGGGATTAACTCTAGCTACCTGCAAACAACTATTAAAATCACAAAACTTGTAAAGCTCCTACCCTCACACATCAAGGGGAAATCTGTTAACCCAAACAATCCCTCACTCAGCTCTACATGGCCTACACCACCCAAGGACACCCATGCACGACCTTCATATGACACCATTAGACCCCCACACCCTCAAAAAGGATTAAAAATGAGTAAAAGGCCTTAAAAACCCTAAAAAGGAGCCTAAATAACTCTCCTGGGGGCTAAAGCCTCCAAAAAGGGTCTAAAACCCCTCAAAGGAGCCTAAAACCCGAAAATGAGCTAAAGTTACGGTGGAAGGGGCTAAAAGCCCAAAAAAGGGGCTAAAGCCTTGACCAAGGGCTTGAAACCCTAAAAATCCCCAAAAGAGCTACAAAAGGAGAGGTGGAGGTCACTCTCAAACAACTCTTCCCTTGCATACTATTATGCCGCCCATGGATTCCTTGAGACCCTTTGTCTCTCAAGCCACCCACATCCAATGCATTCGGAACTTGGATGAGAGGAGGGATTTGGGTGGCTTGAGAGACAAAGAGTCTCAAGGCATCCATGGGCAGCATAACGGTATGCAAGGGAAGAGTTGTTTGAGAGTGACCCCCACCCCTCCTTTTATAGCTTTTTTGGGGATTTTAGGGTTATAAACCCTTGGTAAGGGCTTTAGCCCCTTTTTTGGGATTTTAGCCCCTTCCACCATAACTTTAGCTCCTTTTGGGTTTTAGTCTCCTTTGAGGGGTTTTAGCCCCTTTTGGGAGGCTTTAGCCCCTATGAGAGTTATTTAGGCTCCTTTTTGGGGTTTTTAGGCCCTTTTACTCATTTTTAATCCTTTTTGAGGGTGTGGGGGTCTAATGGGGTCATACGAAGGTCATGCATGGGTGTCCTTGGGTGGTGCAGGCCATGTAGTGTTGAGTGAGGGATTTTTTGGGTTAACAGGCCTAATATTCCTTCTTGTCTCAACTCGAGGTTCAACAACAACACAATACCAACAAAACACTAGAAGACATCGACCCGACAAATCAAGCTCAGTCAGCAACACTCGCAAGGCTGGCGCAGTCTCACCCGAGATATATTAATGTGTAATTGCCAGAACCAGGTTTCCCCAATTAGTGAAGGATTATATTCCCTTGACGTGTGGCCAAGGCGCTCGACAGAGATGGAAGGATGGACTCTTGATTGTGCGATAGCCATGCAACTATGCACCACAATCTATGCATGACACAACCTTGTCCTTATGCACTTAAAAATTGGTGCAACGATGCAACACAACTGGTTCCTTATACGTGACTGACAATGAGTGACTTATATTGTGACTTAGCAACTTAATCATGAAATCATACATAACATGTCAACGATGCATCAAAATTCATTAATTCCTTAACTGATCAGTAATATTGTGACATACATTCAACAATAATATAACAATATAAAGTAAGGAAACATTCACATAAGCATTTCAATCATTCAACAACATCCATCCATTCAACACAGGAGATTAATGTGGAAACCCATCTGGGAAAAACCAGCAAGGTGCTCTTCATCTAGAATGATTAATATTTATAGCACCTTCCAGTCTATGGCTTGCAGACTGTTCTTAAGATATGTCTTTCTGACTCAATATTCTACTCTCATGTTCTCTAGTTTATTGCTTTTATCTACTCCTACTAATCTGCACACAGCCTAGATCGACTCTTCTATTTAACTGTCTATGCACTGAGCTACAGATTGCTTCTACTAATAGTCTATGCACTCAACTACAGATCTGTAGCTCAACCTCCTTCTACTAGACTCCTATTTTGAGTCAAGAATAAACTACTAAACTAAATCTAACTTACTGAACACAATTGAAGCTAACTCACTGAACCCTTATACAGAGCGGGTTTCTCCTAATTATAGCATTTACAAGACCATGTAGGGTTGGATGAGTACTACTCAATTATTACATATGCAAGTAGCTACAAAATATCTACAATTACATTAATTTCAGCCCATACCTAGTTGCAAAAGTCCTACATGACATTACCCACAGCTTTAACTAGTCACAGAAACTTCTTTTAGCTTATGTACCTGTCATAACTAGCCCCAAAATTGTCCTTGGTCTTCTCTCTTTTTTTCCTTCTGTAGTATTCTGTCGGTTTGTACCTATTTCACTTTAACTCTTCTACCTACCTCTTCCACTGACTCCTATCTTCCTTCCTCCTTGCAGCTATCCTCGTCTCAGCTTTCTCTACCTGCTTTTCCTCAATCATGTGCCAACTTTTCCTCTTGCTCTTGCATGGTAGATTCTACCTTGTACACTTTTCCTGGCCCAACAGTCACTAGATGATTCCTCTATAACAGTCATAGAATCGTTCTGAAATTTAGGGTTTAATATCACCTTCATGTTCATCCTCAATTTATTTTTTGATCTATTCTTTAGCCTCCAAATGTTTTCAAGATTATTTGCAATAGGGTTTTCATCCTTCCTTGAATTTGATGATAACTCTTGAACCATAACATTTTCCCCAATATCCCTAGGAGTATCATGGGTAGTGGAGTCTTCTTTTTGAAACTCGATAATTAGCTTCTTTTGTACCTATGTTATGGAGATCTCTCATATTTACATATTTACAACACCACATACCTTTTGTGCTTGTAAATTAATACCTTCAACTACCTTTATTTTCTATCTTTTGTATTGTCTTCTAATATCTTCATCATCGCAAATTTGATCTTCAAACTCGAAACCAAACCAGAAAAATGAAATTTTTCTAAGATCTATCATTTTTTCCTAACTCAATAGTTATCAGAAGCTTAATCAAACCATGATGAAATACTAAATGGATTTTGTGATCATGGTGGTTTCTTACTAATGTAACCATGTTCTCTACACTCCTAAATGGGTAATAGCACAAGTTTAATCTGGATTCTCCATTTAAATGTAACAAAATCTTAAGTGATACCTGAATATGGTCGCAAACTGGCCTTCACAAGTAATATAACACTAAACAACATTAAGAATATCTCTCCATTTAGGGTTGAATTTTTTTACATGTATTCCTTTTCCCCAATCTAACTTCTCAAAGTTGGTCAATAGAAACTTGCTTAAATCCACCTCAAATATATGTTTTTTGAACCACCTTTCTCCCTCAGATGATATGTTTGTTGCCTCTACAATGGTATCCTAATCTACCTTAAACTTTAGGGTTTTCAAATCTACCTCAAAATCCTTGTGTTTTTTACAAAGGCATCTGTTACCTGTAGGTTATGACCTCTGAGTCTTTCACACAAGGAAAATGAGCCTGCAATTTTCATCATCTTTGCACGTCTAGGAAATTCAAAGGCTCACTTGATATTATCTGGCTCTAAGTTGCAAATGTTTCCACTGAGATTTTTACCACTGCCATCATGATTCTGAGGTTCTTCTAGCTCGAATTTCCTGTTAAAAACATTTCCAAACAAAAAAAGCAATTTGTGCATTGAACACTAATTAGCAATCCTATAATGTTTTGGTTAGCTCGAATATGAATCTGGTTTCATGCCTCGAAAACCTTCCTATACATCCCTTTTATAATTAATTTACACTCCTTCCTCCACATGCATCTAATATTTTGTCAGTATTATGATGAAGAATAACTCCTCTTTCATACACACGTCCCATACATGACAAATGTATTTCACCATTTTTCAAGTGGAAACAATCTGGCAGTGCCAACATACTACTCATTATCGAATGTGTTTCCGATATGTACTATAGTTATTAATGCAGTACAACCCAAAATTAAATACTGAAACCTTCATAATACATCATGCATAAATGACATTAGAGTTTATTCATTGAAAAATGAGTTGATTCATAAACACTGGACTTATCAAGCTATGCATTATTTCAATAAATATTAAGAGCTTGAAAGATTAATGAAAATGATCCATGTTTATTATAACAAATAAAATGATAAAAAAAAACTTTAAAACTTAACAACTAATGTTTAAAAGGTTCTAATGTAAATGAAAAGGTAAAACTTAATAAAATAAACTTCTAGTAAAATATATAAGGTGGGACCTAGATACAAATCTAGAGATAACGCCAAGCTTAATCTCGACTAATTTATTGTGAAGATATCCCATAGGGACAACAAAAAAAATTCATATACTAGTGCAAGACTTGACCCATTAAGGTTGTTATAATTTGGTCCCTCTTAATGGCCTTGTCGTAGACCTATTAAACATTCTTCACTACTTAACAGAGGAACCGGTTCTACTTTGGATCCTCTTGTCCAATCCCTTTAAACATAGGAAATTTCATATCATACCCAACCATTCTATGCCTCTAGGGTACTGGCAGACTTAAACATGTAGGAACACTAATGGAAACTTTACTGTTTCTTGTACCACTATTCTGACTATTACTACTATTATGGTTGACTTGAAAGCACTACGACAAACTCGTAGGTCTTACCTCTATTTCTAGAGATGTATTTGGGGTCATGGGTATGTTGCATCCTAAAGTCTAGTGAAGATATGGAACTTATTCTTCTTCTTCTTACTCTTATTATTATTATTCTAAAATAAGTTTGTATTCTTCTTCTTTTTTCACAAGACTCCTTGTTGAGCTGTGGTACTAGTTCATAGTATCTCCTTCTAGTTTCACTACAACTCTCTCTCCTTGTTACAATACTTCTCCTCTTATTCAATTAAAATATCTTCTCATTTCTCAAGAAGACACAATATTCATTAGTCTCACTTAATTCTCCTTGGATCATATCAACTTATTACACACATTCTCCCCAAACCTTCTTCCATTCAATACACATGCCTTCCACGTACAATTGATTTACTCATCAGAGAATATTATCAAGACCCATTTTTCACATAACAACATATTAATCCAAAACTTCAAGGATTTAAAATACCTACCTCTTGGACCTCTAAATAACTCTCTTTCTACTTCACTGTGTGATTTGATAGTATCGATAACAGATGCAGTGATATATCCCTCCAGGATAATATAAACCGAGTAGTTGGCATCCTATGATATCTTGTTATTCACACACTTCAGTTGATGGATCAAATAAGGGTCTGACTCTCAGGTTCTCCCCTATTAGAATAATCAACCCATATTTACCTACCTTAGACATCAATTAAATCATTTTTTTCTTATTACCTAGTCTCCTAAATTCCACTCTATGCTAGTTGCCTTATACATGACTTAGAAGTCAACACTTGCTAAAAATGAGTCATGGAGTGCTTGGGAAACATCCTGGAAACCATATTTATCATGTCTTCTTTATTCTATATCCTCCAAAGTGCATATCTATTTTTTCTGAAAAGCTACCTGTTTTATTGAGAACTAAGGCAAAAGGAAAAGCTAGACTAGGTGTAGTTGAATTGTTTTTTTCCCATATCATCCTTCCTCCTTTTCTCCTAATAAAAGCATGTATGATTTGTCTTTCCATCCCTCATTATCTTCCCTACATTACTTAGGCAATTCGTGAGCATCTTGGTGGATTTGGAAACTGCTTTATGCCCCTATGGGGGATTTGACTAGATTTAGTAAGCCTACTTTTTGACCTTTTCAAATGGAATCCTTATGCATTCAAATATCTCATGTAATTATATATTTTAATAACCTATTACTTCACAAGGTTGGCTAGTGTACACTTATTCAATACATATTAGTGTTATGCTCCAATTTCAATCTCCTTTGATGTTAATTTTGCATGTTTGATTAGCAATTTTGTGAGTGTAATTGTTCTATCTGTTGGTTTCAATTTTCACATGGTATAAAAGAATTTTTATATCAATTTATCTCCTTCCATATTGCTATTGCAGGTTTGACATCTTGGCTGGGAGCATATTCTGTTGACTGAAGGGCACAGTTTCTGAGCTATGGACCAATATTAGAAGATCATATTGACTCCATTCAATTTCTTTGAGTGGAAATATGATATGGGGATATTGTTGAGAGTGAAAGGTCTCTACATTTTTACTATGGAAACTAAGACAAATCCCAATGCAGCTACAGAGAAAATCAAATGAAACAATAGGAGGGATGAGGGCTATGGTCTTTTGTGTCTGAGAATTTCAAGAGACCTCCTCTTCCATCTTGATGGATTGGCATCACCTAATGAAGTGTGTGAGAAGCTTGTAGATATTTTTGGTAATATAGATGAGATGAGAGGACATCAAATCGAGAATGAGCTGGTATCCTTGAGTCCTAGTAACTTCGAATCCATGCAACTCTATTTTTCCAAGTTTAAAGCCCTTGTTTTGTAGCTAAAATAGTGTGGGATCGAAAAGAATGAAGAGAAACTAGTTTTGGCCATAATATTGAAGCTTAGCCCTGACTATTTAGTGTTTGTTTCAACTTTCCATGCCACCAAGTTGACAGCTCGATCCTGGAATATGCCTAAGCTTGCAGAGTTCAAGTAATCCCTCACACAGGAACCAGATAAGTTGGTGATGATGGGAACCATCAAACCTTCCAAAGACCAATCTTTGGTTGCTGGAGATTCAAGGGTGGATTTAAAAAGAAAGAAAAAGGATAAAAACCCACCTAAGCAAAAGAGAGACAAGAACAAGTCTCAAGAGGAGCCCCAAGGTTCCAAGAAGAACTTCCAGAAGAAGAAGAACAAAGGAGAAATGAGCAAGTGCACATACTGTAGTAAGGGCTATCATCCTAAGAGCTCTTTTATGAAGAAGCAAATCAACATTTTTATCCAAGTCTGGGAGAATAATAACATATCTCTTCCTGATTGCTCAAAGAAGAGGGAAGGAGGATCAAATTCAGAGGACAAAGAGAGAGTACATGCCTTGGTTGCTGGCACATCAAGCTCGCCTAGCTTCATCATAGACTCTAGAGCTTCTAGACATATGGTTTCGACAAAAGAGGCATTATCCTCTCTTGACATGTTGAAAGGCCCACCAATAGTTTTGTGAGATGACTCTCTCACTGACAGTTTGGGGAAAGGAAGGATTGATCTTGACCATGGTAAGTTCAATAATTTCTAGGTCTTGCCTCTAATCTCTTGTCAGTGTATCAGATGAATCACACTGGGTCTCTAAATAAGGTTATATTCTCCCCTGATGATGTTGAAATAATTGAGATTTCGAATGGTAAAGTCATAGAAAAAGGTGTTGCTGATCACACTTCAAAGGTATACACGTTTTCCCATTTTATACCCTACTCAAACCCCTCTACTCTTCTGATTCATGCTACTGAGGCAAGCAAGGTTTAGCATGAAATATTTGGCCATATTAACTACAATTATATTTCTTATTTGAGTGAAAAATATATGGTCATAGGGTTACCAAAGATCAATTTTTCCAAGGGAGTCTGTCAAGGTTGTATCCTAGGAAAACACCTAGAGCACAAATTTGAGAGAGCTAGTCATGAGAGAACCTCTGTACCTCTTGAGTTGATCCACAGTGACATTTCTGGTCCATTTCCTCATATTTCCATGAGTCAAGCCAAATATTCACTGACCTTCATAGATGACTTTTCCAGGTATTGTTGGGTTTACTTCCTAAAGCATAAGTCTGAAGTTTTTTACCTCTTCAAAGTCTTTAAAGCCTTGGTTGAAAACCAGTCTGGGAGGAAACTCAAGATCCTCAGATATGAAAATGGTGGTCAGTATGTCAATTCTAAGTTCATTCAGTATTGTAAAGATTCAAGTATTCAGATGCAACATCCTATCCCTTACACACCACAGCAAAATGGTGTTGCTGAGAGAAAGAATGGGTCACTGAAGGAGATGGCAACGTGCATGATAAAGTCTAAGACTTTTCCACCAAATTTTTGGGACGAGGATATAAACTATGCATCCTACATATAGAATAGGGTGCCTCATAAGAATCTTGATGGTATGACTCCTTTTGAAGCTTGGAGTGAGCACAAGCCAGATGTGACCCATTTCAGGATTTTTGGATCAAAGGCTTGGGCTAGAATTCCAACTGAAAAGAGAAAGGATTTGCATCCCCAAAGCCAAGAGTGCCTATTTTATGGGTATTCTAAAGATTCAAAAGGGTTCAAGCTGAGCAACTTGAGCACTAACCAATATTTCATTGAAAGAAATGTTCAGTTCCAAGAAGATCCTTTAGTAGCAGTTGAAGTTGGAGAGTCTTCTTCACGACCAGATCATTTGATTGTAATTGGAGAGACTAATGAGTTTGCTGATTCTGATATATCTGATAAGGATGATTTGATTGCATATCCTTATAGTCCTGCAAGACCAAAATGGGGAGCAAATACCATTCATGCAGCTAGGGAACTAGCTGTAAATCCTAATGACACTAGGAGGACTAGATCTCAGTTTGAGGGTGCCCTTTGTATG
Source organism: Pseudotsuga menziesii (assembly GCA_001517045.1). NCBI lineage: Eukaryota > Viridiplantae > Streptophyta > Pinopsida > Pinales > Pinaceae > Pseudotsuga > Pseudotsuga menziesii. The sequence goes on from LPNX010811547.1 coordinate 356,076, forward strand.
AAATATCCTTTATTTGATGAGAAGTGCTATCTAATGGTTGAATCAGATCCAGAGATATATGAATATGCATCACATGATCCAACATAGAAAAAATCCATGAAAGAAGAATTCAGCTCGCTCCAGAAGAACAACACTTGGGAACTGGTTGATCTTCCCCCATGGAGGAAGCTAGTTCAATGTAAGTGGGTTTTCAAGAATAAGTTTTCTGCTGATGGTTCACATTTGAAATATAAGGAAATATTGGTAGCCAAACAATATTCACAAGTACATGGTATTTACTACAATGAAACCTTTGCACCAATGCAAAAGATGGACTCCATAAGGCCAGCTTTAGCCATTGCAGCTTCGAAGCAATGGGAAGTACATCACATGGATGTGAAGTGTGCTTTCCTAAATGGAGATATCACTAAAGATATTTACATGCAGCAACCTAAAGGATTTTTTTCTAATCCATCTTTAGTGTGCAGGTTAAAGAAATCATTGTATGGCTCAAGCAAGCCCCCAGGGCTTGGTATGCCAAGATTGATGGATTTCTGCTGTCATTGAGTTTTGTTCAATGCAAGTCTGATCCTAATGTTTTTTTGAAGCTGATTCATGTTTCTTTGATGATTATTTTATTGTATGTGGATTACCTTCTGATTACAGGAAGTTCAAAGAAAGAGATTGCCTCCTTGAAGGACGCAATGAGCCATGCATTTTCAATGGCAGATTTGGGATTGTTGAGCCAATTTTTGGGTCTCAAAATTGCTTATTCCCAACATGGAATTAAAGCACATCAGTCCAAGTATGCCTTATATTTTTTGAACAAGTTCAACATAAAATATTGCAAGCCAAGCAAGACTCCCTTCCTTTTAGGAGTTAAGCTTGAAGAAGCAGGTTCTTCTCCTATGGTAAATAATACACTGTGTAGACAGTTGATTGGGTGTTTGCTTTATCTTAAACACATTTGACATGATATATATTATGCATTTAAAGTGGATTCAAGATACATGGATTAGCCTCACAAGATCCACTCGAGAGAAGCCAAAAGGATCCTTAACTTTGTTCAAGGAACAAGAACTCATGAAATCTTCTACAAAGCAAAATATGATCTTGATTTGATTGGTTTACTAATAGTGATTGGGTAGGGGACAACACAGATCAAAATTCAGCATCAGGATATGTGTTCATTCTTTTTGAAGGACCAATCATATGGTCAAGAAAGAACTAGAGTGCCATATCACTCTCATCTACAGAAGTAGAGTATAGAGGAGTTGTAAATGCAGCAACTCAATGTTTTTGGTTGCAGGGAATACTTGGAGAATGTGGCTTGGAATTAGAGTTTTAAACTATTATCTATTGTGATAATCAGAGAACCATTCGAATCTACAATGATCCAATTTAGAGACAATGAACCAAACACATTGAGATCCACATGCACTACATCAGATAGCTCTTGCATGATGGTACCATTAATCTACTCTTCTGTGCATCTTCAGAACAAGTAGCAGACATCTTCACCAATTTTTTTTGTGAGAAGACATTCAGCAATCTCAAATCACTCCTAGGGATTTTTGATCATGCTATGAAGCATGATTGATGACAGGATTTCAAAATTTTGTTTTCCTATCCATGTTTAAGGGAGGATTTTCCCACTGGGTTTTTGCCTCTTTCCTTGGTTGTATGGACAAGCAGTATGTAAAGGGTGACTAAGCCTTGTTTCTAGGCCCTATATTTTTTTTTATATTTACTCATAAATTTAGGATTAAGTGGGGGTTTTAGAATAATAAATCCATATTTACCTACCTTAGACATTAATTAAATCATTTTTTGTCTTATTACCTAGTCTCCTAGATTCCACTCTATGCTAGTTTCCTTCTACATGACTTAGAAGTCGACACTTGATAAAAATGAGTCATGGAGCACTTCAAAAACCTCCTAGAAACCATATTTAGCATTTCTACTTTATTCCCGATCCTCCAAAGCACATATCTGTTTTTTTTCTGAAAATTTGCCTATTTTATTGAGAATTAAGGCAAAAGGAAAAGCTAGACTAGGTGTAGTTGACTTGGTTTTTTCCCACATCGTCCTCCCTCCTTTTATCCTAATAGAAGAATGTATGAGTTTTATTTCCATCCCTCATTATCTTTCCTACTTGAATTAGCCAATTCATGAGCATCTTGGTGGATTTGGAAACTGCTTTATGAACCTATGGGGGATTTGATTAGATTTAGTAAGCCTAATTTTTGACCTTTTCTAATGGAATCCTTATGCATTCAAATATCTCAGGTAATTATATATTGCAGAAGCCTATTATTTCACAAGGTTGGCTATTGTACAATTATTCAATATAGATTAGTGTTATGCTCCAATTTCAGTCTCCTTTGATGTTAATTTTGCATGTTTGATTAGCAATTTTGTGAGTGTAATTGTTCTATCTCTNCCCCCTTATAAGTTCTTCTTTTGGAGTGTCAATTTTCACAACCACGCATTTAACAAAATAGGAAACTCACTAAAAAAAAATTTGATATATATTAGAAGAGACATACCTACCCATCCATATATTCATATTGATCCATTAATGCATAAAATATCTATTAATATTCAACACACACATCACAAACAATGGAAACCAAATATTTAACGTGGAAACCCAAGAAGGGAAAAACCACAAAAGCACTTTTTATTATGAAAGAGTCGTAGATCGAGCACTCAATTCTGCACACACAACCTACATACATTTCTTCAACATCTGCATTACAAAATATCTTCTCACATAGCCTGCACATTGAATTTCCTATTTTTACAACTCTAATTAACTTAGACTTCGAGGAAATTGTACATTCACTTATCATCAACATAATACAAAAAGTCCATAATTTTCCAAAGGGTTGTATAACCCCAAAATTCTACCCATCACATATGTATATGCTCTATTTGTCCTTTTTCCCCATTCCCACTACATTATCCCATAAATTTGAGTGGACAAAATTCTTAACTTCCTAACCAACATTTCAGTTGGACTTCGTCAAAACAACTAGCTTTCATTGATTCTCAACCTATCCTTCAAAGATGAGTACTTTTCCTACCCACTTCATCACAACGTCATTCATGCTTCGAGCACTTCCTCAAAACTGGTACCCAAAATATCCCAAAATTTACCTATGGCAAACACTTTGCCTTAGTCATATATTTGAAAATTGGCTTCATTTTGGCCTATTAAGTTTAAATGGTCATGACCGTTGATTACCATGCCAATGTGTAATCATATCTATTGATTATAGTGATGCCAATGTGTTCATGATGACTCCCTACTTCCTATGTGACAAAATCAGGAAGTAAAAGTTAGGAATGTAAGTTTGTCATGTTGGATTGTTCACCCCGACTCCCAACTTTCAACTCTTGAATCTCGATTTCAGGGATCAAAATTTAGGATTGGTTGTTTCGTGATGTTGCAATCCCAACTCTCAATGTTGTGAATCAGAATTCAATATTGGTTTTTTGGCATTGTTTTTGTGCTGACCCTTGACTATGGATATCAGGATCGACATGATAAAGTTAGGATCGACACAATAAAGTTGGAATCAATAGAATAAATTGAGAAGATGGATTTAGGCCATCAAATCAGACTTGTTTTTAAAATCTATTTAATGTTGTTAATTATTTAATAATGGTTTAATATATTATTAAAGTTTTTTTAAAGTTATTTTCATAGTTTAATTCTATACTTCTGCATTGTGTTGATTTGTTTAACCGTTTGATTAATTTTTTATGAAATTTTGGATCCCATCCATGTCTCTTCAAACATTTTCAACCATCGATGGTTATTTGTGTGGTATTGTAGTGTTCAGGTGCATCACACTATGTTATTAGTGCTAAGGTTTCAACCCTTAGCCTCTAGGATTTGTTTTTATTGATGATTGTACACTTTTAAGTTGTTAATGCTTGTATGAAAGTTTGTATATAATTAATGTGAAAGCAATTATTGCTATTAATTTCTTAATTTGGAGTAAAAAAACCCAATAAATATTCTTATTGTTAGATACGGTACATTTTGTTTCAAGCCTTTGTAGATGTCAAAACAAAAATTTGTAAGAAGGAAGAACTACAAAGATGACTGAGAGTCCGGAAGCATCATAGTGTGTTGATGTGGTATGAATGGGAGTGTTGGGTGAAAAAAAATCCCCTTTTTGTTCACTTCTCTTGTGATCCTTTTTCCTTATTAATGTAACCAAGTCACAATTTTTCCTAAAGAAAAGCATGATCTTGAAGAAGGTATAATCTGTTATAACTATGTTATATTCATTCCTAAATTTTTCCCGTGTTTATGAATTTTCTTCCTATATAAGTTCATTTGTGACGGATTGATGAAAGTAATTAAGATCATAGGGAATTCAGGTGTATCATCTTGTTGATACACATGGATAAAAAATCAAATGGAAAGCAGTTCCACTTTTCAAGGCTCTAATTCAGACCGTTGTGGAAGCAGCTCAAGTTATCCATCCATGCGGCTAGTTGAAACTCACTTGGTATTGGATTGGTTTGGATCATTGAGAAATTGATGCTCATGAAATGGAGTTTATGTCAATGTAATTATGAACGTAACTATTTCTATTTATGAATTATTTATTCGACATCCTAGAGATCTTTGATCTTCATGGTTGTTTGAATTAAGAAGACCTTAATTGTCTTGTCTAGTATTTATAGGAAGTCAGGATGGTCCAAAGGAGGTTAGGATTATTTCTAAAAGAAACATGTAATAGTGGTGGAAGGATTCTGTAATCGAATCTCATTCTATTAAAATGTAAGTGGAAGTATTTTCTTGATTTGTTGTGTACTGGTTTCTGGTAGTGTTTAACGATGTCTATGTTAGAAGGTAAGGGGCCAACTTCTCAGTGAGGTGTCAAGTTAATTATTTTAGTGTTTCCTTTATTCTATTTTGTCTGGAATTGTAATTAGATTTCCTTTTGAGTTTCTAAAAAAGTGTGAGCAGTTAGCGTAATATTCTTCAATTATAGATTTTCTTAGTTTGTTGAAACAATCAATTGAATAATACATAATTTTTCTTTGCAAGTGTGTTGTTGATTATTGTTGTTACACCTGTGCTATGTTGCTACATTTTCTCATTATTTATTCCTTTCCATAAAATGTTGAACCGGTAGATGGCATGTGGATTTATAGAACAAGAAGATTGATTTCCTTTATGGTTGGATATTGCAATTGTGGATTGGATCTCCTTCAATGATGATAATTGAGGATTTAACTTCTTGCAAAAACAATTTATCTCTTTCATTCTTGAACTAGTCATTTCCAAAATTGATAGAGTAGAAGGGTTGCGAACTTTATTAATATCTTGGAAGTCAAATTATTGTTTGAAGTTGGATTGAGTGGCATGCAAAGCATAGACTTAATAATTAGGTAGATTTGGCGAATCCTATTTGATTGATCAGTTATTGAATGTTTACGCATATATTTTTCTTTATTACCTTTGAAAAAACCATACTTCCCTGGGTTGAAAATTTATATTGAGCACTGTGTTTATTAATTAATAGGCAATTACAATGACCAACATTTTGGCGTCATTGTCAGGGAAGGTAATTGGTAGTCATAGATTGTAGCTTATTAGATTGATTTCTTTAGCTATCTTTATTTTTGAGGTTGCAGGGACGATAAGACGTAGTGAATATTTGCGCATCATTCAATGGACTGAACGGGTTCCTACCCCAAAAACCAAGTATGATTATTTAATATTGCATGAATAAAAAAAGAAATAATGTGCAATCCCAAAAAGTACTAACTTTGCAGGTGGAAGAGGTTGTGGTAGTAATACAGGTATAGGAAGAGCAACATTTATTGATGAAATGATCTCCAAAGCTAATTTCTTTCCTAGAAATTTATTTTTGCGAGCATCTTCAGGAAGAGGAATTTATATTCTCCCTCGGCTTAAATCATTAGTATCAACCATGAAGAAGATAATGGAAGATTTAACCCCAACTTCTAAGAAGGGACCTCCATAAGATAAGGGGAGTGTTATGGGTACAAGGAATCCATAGGAATTTTATCGAATTAATGGGAAGGAAATAACCAAGGAGGATTGGTTGGATTATTGACAGATATTGGAGGAAGAACAAAGGAGATAAGAGTATAAGAACGAGGGAAATATGAATAACGAAGAGAAAAAAGAACGTCGAACCCGCCCTAATGATCATGAAGAGGATATGAGGGAAAATGGTAATGATCATCATGGAGAAACAATTGCTACACTTGAATTCGCCATTCGAAAGACGGTCGGGTGGCTCCCATGAAGAACATTTCACCCTTAGTATTTCCTAAATTTTATGGTAAGTCTATTGAATATACATATGAGTTTCTCTTTGAATTTGACATTCTCTTTTAAAGTTATGATTATACTACCATTGAAAAAAAAATTTATTTCCTCCTACTCTAAAGGGAAATGAACCACGTTGGTTTATGCATTTGGGTGGTGATATTGTTACAACATGGGACAAAATGAAACGAGTATTCCTTGATAAATACCAGGATTATTGCAGAACCAATGATAGGAGGGAATAATTGCACAAAATGGCTCAAAAGGAGGATGAGAGTTTGGAAGAATTTGTAGAAATACTTCTATACAATTTACAAATATCTGATCATGCTGATATTGGAAAGGATGTTCTCAAAATAATCTTATTGCGAGGAATTAGAGAAGATTGAATGGATATGCTTAATCTGTTGGGAAATGTGGACATATCAAGGGAATATTTTGATAATATTGTGGATCAACGTGAAATCTACTCTATAGATTCTTCTAGAACTGGCACAAGAGACCTATATGTCCTTACAAGAGCACAAAAGTCAGTCAATGGTGGATCTACAGGAACATAAATATGTAATATTATTGAAAATTTTAAAACTGATATGATGTGTTGGAGCAGGGTCTCGCAGCTACAGGAAAAGATATTATATCAAGACGAGAAAGTCAAAGGTAGCAGTACCTGAGCGGCCGAGAAGAGAGAGCTCATCCACTGCACTTAAGGCAGTGACGAAGACAGGAGGGCTTAGCTACCCTCATAAATGGAAAAGGAGCAATGGGCCGAGGTATTGAAGACAAAGGACAGAAAGGAAGCGGTGCCCATACCCACGATCAGCGCCGGGAAGCGTGGAAGACTGCAGAAAGCTGTGGTGTGACGGAAAGCGATAGCTCTCAAGTACAGATAGGCCAACTCTCACAAGTTAGGGTTTTTGGGTTACTGTTGGGAAAGGATCATAGTTTTGTAACGACAAGACCCTCGGGCTGCCTATAAAAGCATGTATTTTGTATTGTAAAAGGTTTAGCTATTCAGACAATTATCTAGGCAGAGAGTCAGTTAGTCTTTTAGTTCATAGGAAGAGTCGAGCTCTGGTTCTGTTATTTAGTCTGTAGTTATCTTACTGTAACCAGTAGTTGGCTCCTAAAGCATGGATGTAACAATCCACATGGATTGAGAGAGAGAGAGAGAGAGGGAGAGAGAGAGAGAGAGAGAGGAGGAGGAGAATATTGTAAGAAGGAAATATAGAAGGAGAAGAGATCTAGGAGAGAAGGGCTCCTGACTGTGTGTGTGGAGTTACCCAGAAGATCTCAAGCTACATATGAGGTTGCAGCAGAACTGTGTTTACTCTCTCAAGATATAATATAAAAACTAGTTCTTGTGGACGTAGCTTCCTTCCTGGAGGTGAACCATGTAAAATCCGTGTGTTGTGTGATTGTTTCATGTGATTGTGCTTATTTATGTACTATCTGATATCTATTACATGAATGTTGTATATCAGTTAATGAGTATATGCATGTTACCCTCCAGTTTACAGTAACATAGAAGATTAAGTGCAAGTTATGCATCAAGTATCCGGTGTATGAGGTTACCAGTGCTTGATTCACCCAGTAACAGTTACAGTGTTAAGCGATTCCAGTATATTTAGATCATCAAGTTGAATATAGTTGATATTAAGCGTGTTAATTGGTAGAAGCTTGAGTGAAGTTCTTTAACACCCTGTTGAAGGTAACCGGGCTATAGTACCCTGAGAGAAAGCCTCGGGCCTTGAGAGTCATATTGAGTATTACTGTAGAAGATATCGTAGTATAGAAGGTGATATCACACCGTCAGAGAAGTTGCGGTGTAGGATATCACAGGTAAGGAGTCAAGCAGAAGAGGAAGTTTGCGCATCGTCATAGAGGCTATGATGCGATAATAGTCATTTCCCTATCAGAGCCAGCGAGTAAGAGAGAACAATGCATCGTAGAAAGATCCCACCGTCTAAGAAGAGACGAGAAACACTAGGATGCTACAGAACCTAGTTGAGGACACTTGAGTCTTTAGCCAACCCATCCAAGATCACTTCGGGTGAGACTTCAGGCCATTCTATGGTCTGTCGCCGAAAGGGCCAGTGAGATAGGGGTTTTTTTGGTACCATCACAGTAAACCCAGGTCTACCCAGAGTAACCAACATGATGAGTTCTATTTCCTCACAAATGGATGTTTTAAAATAAAAGAAGAGAAGGGTCGTGGAAGATTTGGCATTGGATATATATTGTGTGAAATGCAAACATAAGCATCCATTAAGAGAATGATCCCTTGACAAGGTTGAGGCATGTGGTCTGTGATTTGGAACATAATACCAAGGACTACCCCTCACTACCAAAAGTTAAGGTATTCATTCAACTATCAAGTGTGAATGTGGAACAAGCTTACTTCATTTCGTAGAAGAAGGCATGGAAACCTCATGCTCCATGTATGAATCCAGGTCCTACCATATATTTTAATTCTTGGAATAATATGAAGAATCAATTTCCTCCAAAATATTATTGTCTCAATACTTAGTGGCACCCATCAAATTAACCTACAATGAAATATCCTACACCATGGATTTCATGGTCATCATCTCAGCCAAACCAACCAACTCATTGGCCTCCAAGTTGGATAAATACTTACCATTGGATACAATGCCCTCACCCATAGTATCAGCAACCACAGTGGAAAATCCATGCTAACACTACACCAATTAATGCACCACCTTGACCTCATCGTCTTGCTCAACCTAATCCTAACCCCAACAACAAGGTATTGCACCAAATTGAAACATTAAAACATGCCAACTTACTCTATCACTCTTATCCCATGTAATGATTTACATATACAATATAGGAGGGTGGTATAACCTATTGTCATTGGGGATGTTCCATCCCCTCTTACTAAAGAAAGAACAAATAAATAGGTGGAAATCCCAATCGGTATAGAAATCCCCATTCTCGACGATGCTAAAACACTTGTTGAAACACCTATTACAACAATGGTTGTGACACGCATTAAAAACCCTCCTGTACAAATTCTAAGAAATCCCCAATACCATGAATGATTAGACTTATAGAAATCAGTAGAGAAACCATTTTTTAATCTTCTAGGGGAATTGAAAAATATTTATGTTAAGATCCCATTATTACAAGCCCTACATGATGTACCCATTTATGCTAAAATTGTGAGGGACCTGTGTGTGAAGAATCAAGGAAGGAATCATAAGGATCCTCATAGAGTTCATGTGCTTGGTAAATTGTTTGAATTAATGATGGGAAATATTCTTTTGGATAAATATGATGAACCAAGAAATCCCACTATTACAGTGCATATTGGGTCTACTAAAATACCCAACATTTTAGTTGATTTGGGTGCAGCAATAAATGTGATGACTATTGATACTGTAAAGAAATTTACACTCACTAATATCATACCAACCCACATAGTATTATAATTGGCTGATAGATTCACAATTAGAGCTAAGGGGATTTTGGATGACATGGTGGTCTCTGTTGATTCATGGGAATATTCCACGGGTTTTCTTGTTTTGCATCCAAAATATCAGTTGGGGGAACATACAGTCATTTTGGAAAGACTTTGGTTGGCCACTGCAGATGCATACATTATCTTTACATCATGATCTATGATAGTACCTGTTGGAATTGACATGAAAATGTTTACCCTTTATCCTCCAGTTAAACCAATTTTAGATGTTGAAACTTCATTTTGGGTAGACCTGGACGAGGAAGAAAGAACTCAGACTCTTCTGACTATATGGAGGGACTTGATTTTTAAAAATGAAATCAAAGATGATACTATCAACAACTTCATTAGTTATCCAATGATGGCTACCCAACACGCATATCATATCCTAGACAGATCCATGAGTAAACTTGATTAAGAAGAACTTACTGATGAGGTCCTAGTTAAAAATGTTGAATCTATTCCCATAATTCAAAATTTGAAGAGTTCCCTAATAAATATTTATCCTAGAAGAACCTTGAATGTTAATCTCAATATATCACCTAATGAGTTGGAACATTTGGCTACACTGCCAAAATTCCATAAGGGAGCGTTTGCATGGGAATACGCAAACATGAGAGGTATTCCCTTTGAGCTGTGTACTCACCACATTTACATTAAAAATTATTGCAGGCCCATATGTCAACCTCAATGCAGAAAGAATCCAAATTTGAGAGACATTGTGAAAGAGGATATCCATAAAATTTTAAAGGAAAGTTTTATTTATACCATTTCAAACAGTGAATGGATTTCTCCCTTAGTGATTGTGCCTAAGAAAAATGATAAATGGTGCATATGTGTGGATTACTGAGAGATGAATAAAGCTACACAAAATACCATTTGTCTTTTCCATTTATTGATCAAGTTTTGGATACCCTATCTAGGAAGAAATTATTTTCTTTCTTAGATGGATTTAGTGGCTATAGTCAGATTCAAATTTCCCCTAAAGACCAAGACAAGACCACTTTCACATGTCCTTGGGGAACCTTTGCATATAGGATGCTCCCTTTCGAATTATGCAATGCACCAGCTACATTTCAACCAACTATGATTTGAATATTTATTGAGATGGTTAATGACAGTATGGAAATTTTCATGGATTACTTTACCCTTTATTGTAGTAGTTTTGAGGAGGCATTTCAAAATATAGAGAAAGTATTAAAATGTTATGAATAGAATCACTTGTACCTCATCAATGAAAAATGTCATATGATGATGAGTGAAGGAATATTCCTCAAGAATTTCGTATATGCTATAGGAATACAAGTGGAACCTAATAAAATAAAGGTAATTATGAACATCCCTATTCTGGGAACGCAGAATGAGGTACATAGTTTTCTTGGACATGCTGGTTATTATAGACGCTTTATTGAGAAATTATCTAAGCTAGAATCTCCTATATTTACCTTACTAATTAAATATGTTGAATTCCATTGGATAGATGCATGTCAGACATCATTTGCAAAATTAAAGAAAACATTAACAACACCTATCCTTCATGGGCCTAATTAGGCCTTACTTTCCACATTTTTTATGCCTCATATAATGCTATTGGGGTTGTGTTGGGACAGGAGGAAGATCACAATTTGTATGTTATATACTATATCAGTAATAATATGGCTCCTATTGAAATCAAATACACAGTAACAGAGAAAGAATTCCTTGTTATCATTTAAGCCATCAAAAAATACAAGAACTATATTACTGAGTTCCCTACCTTTGTTCTTATTGATCAATCGACTATTAGATATTTAACTAATAAACATGTTACTAATGCTTGAGTGACTAGGTGGTTTATGTTGCTACAATAATTTGATATCACTATTATTGATAGACCAGGAAAAGAGAATGTTGTTTTTTATTTTATTTATTGACTAACCAATAAAGATGATAATTCACTTGTTGAGGATTCTTTTCCTGATGAACATTTATTTGTAGTTTTAGTTCACTTTCCATGGTATGCAAACATTGCTAATTATCTTGTTGTAGGGAAGTTTCCATCGCATCTACAAAAAAAGGAAATAAGAAGGATTGTACAACAAAGTGCTAGGTACTATTGGATAGAAGGGTATCTCTTTTACACAAGCCTAGACTTGAAAATTAGGCGATGTGTAGGGGAAGATGAAATCCACAGTATCCTAAAGGCTTGTCATGACAATCATTCCGGGGGGGCAGGGGGGATTTTATGATAAAAGTATGAGACGCAAGGTATTAAGAATGGGCTAGTGTTTTCCAACTCTATTTCAATATGCAAAGAAGTATGTGCAATCCTGTGATAACTGCAAAAGGATGGGTCATCCTAATAGATTGGATGAGATTCCACTTCAACCGTAATTAGTGGTTGAAAATTTTGATAGATGGGCCCTGGAGTTTATAGGACCTATCAACCCTCCTTCCAAAAAAAAGGTTTACATTCTTCTTTGCACATATTATATGACTAAATGGGTGGAGGCCACAACCCTCGTGAGAGTTACTAATCAAGTTGTTGTATATTTCTTGTTTGAAGAAATCTTCACTCGCTTCGGGGATCCTAAGGAGATATTCACAGATGGGGGACCACATTTTGTATCTTATAAAATATAATCCTTCTTTCAAAAATATCATATCCAACACATAATAACTTCACCATATCTCCCACATGCCAATGGTCAGGTGGAAAGTACAAATAAATTTATTGAAGTTATTCTCACAAAGACTTTGAAGAGTCATTGTAGAGATTAGGATGAAACACGTCTTGAAGCATTAAGGGCATATCAAACCACATGGAACAACACCACATGGTTCTCTCCTTATGAATTGGTGTATGGGAAAAATGATGTCTTCTCTATTGAATTCGAGATTAAAAAATTAGGACCGCTTTAGAAGCAATATTGGATTTGACAAAATAACAAAATGATTGATTGGTTGGCCAGGAAATGTGCACAAGGAAGAATCTAAAGCATAAGTGTGACAGAGGAAAATAAGGATCGCAACAGAGGAAAAGCAGGTAAAGGATGGAAAGCAAGTGCAAAGGAGAGAAAGTTGCGATGTAGATCAATACGATGAAGGAAAAAGCATACATAAAGAAGTAGGTAGAAGAGTTAAAGTTGGACAAGTGTAGGTCAAGAAGGACTGCAGGAACTCGAGTCAGCGAAAGACTAAGAAGGATAGTTTTATATGGGCCTTTCCAATACATAGAAATTATTTCCTTTGAAGGAAGAAATTTTATATGGGACTTTCCACAAGTGATCGAACTGACCATGCTTCCCCTTTTCCTCATGTGGTGCATTCGACAACAAAACTACATCTCCCAACTAGAAATCATCTAGCTTGGTTCTTCTGTCAAATATTTCTTTGATTTTTTCCTATAACCTTTTGAGTTTTGTTAAATAGTTGCTCCCTCTACTGTTGTAGTTCTATCAACTGATACATACTCCTTTTATTTGGATATGTTTCTGTCTCCTATTCCTGTAATAGTTTCATCACTTACAGTCTTAAGGAGCTAGGGAAAATTACCTCAGAACCATAAACCAACTGGAAAGGTGAGGTACCAATGGATTTCTTTATTTTGATCTTGTCATCCCACAAAGCATGAATCATCTTTGTGTGCCAAGCCTTCTTGTTTTCCTGCAATAACTTCTTGATGATTCTCATGAGGATCTTATTCGAAGATTCTGCTAGCCCATTTCCTTATGGGTAATAGGTTGTTTAATGTCCCAACTATATGTGATATTTGAAGTAGAAATACACCATCTTCTCAGAATTGAATGCAGGAGCATTATTAGTGATTATCTTCCTGGAACCCCAAATATTGACAGAATATGCTCCTCCATAAACTGCATGATCAATATTTTGGTAGCTTATCTAGTGGGGATGGCCTCGATGATTTTCATGAAGTAGTCAGTAGCAGTGAGGATCCACTTATGATTCCATGAGGAATCAGGTTTGATATCCCCAATGAAATATATCCCCCATTGTTGGAAAGGGGCTTAAATATGTGTGGGTTTCAAAGATAATGGAAACAACTTCCTTCTACCTTAAAAAATATGACATTTATGGGAGGCAGCCACTTTCTTATGAGTATCAAAGAATATTGTAGGCCAATAAAATCCTACTCTCATGAATTTTTTTATAGTGGCTTTCCAGTAGTGATGCCCACCACATTTCCCTGCATGAAACTCTTCAATGAGTCTCTTGGCTTCTTGTTCATCCACGTAGTTTAGTAACACTCCCCCTGGCTCCTTCCAATACAATTTTCCCTCCAAGATGTAGAACCTAGATGCTTTCTTCTTAAGGAATCTGACCCTTGTCCTATTCATATGCCATGGGGCCTGCATTTGCTGTAACACAAAAATGAACTCAGTATATCGTGGGGATAACAGAAAATGCTCACCTATTAGGGGACCTGGCTGTCCTTGAGTATTTTTCTCTTCTATTAAAATTTTAGCAACCATATGTAGGCTTAGAGCATCGCAGTTGGATTGGGCCATAATCTTGGCTAGCCCTTAGCCTTTGATCAGTTTTGTGGGCTTGATTTCTAGGCCATACTCAAGTAGGATTGTTATCCACTCCCCCTTCATCCATCAGAGTCCGATTGAGTCAGAATATATTTTGTTGGTCTTCTGGGAAGACCCAGGTTTACTTTATTGTACCAACAAAACCCCTAGCTCACTGGCCCTTTCGGCGACAGACCGCAGAACGGCCTGAAGTCTCACCCAAAGTGATCCTAGATGGGGTGGCTGAAGAAATAAGTTTCTTCAACCAGGTTCTGTAGCATCCTAGGTCCTTCTGAATCTAATTAACCAGTGGAATCTCTTAGCAAGGGTTGTTTCTCTCTTCCTAGCTGACTCTTCTATGGGACTAACTCTTATCGCATCACAGCTTCTAGGATGATGCGCAAACCTTCCCTTCTACTCAACTCTTAACCTACGATATCTCACACCACAGCTCCTCCGACAGTGTGATATCGCCTTTCTACGCTGTGATATTTTCTACAGTAAGACTCAGTATGCTCATCAACTCTAAAGGTCCAAAGACTTTCTCCCTAGGTATAGTAGCTCAGTTAACCTTCATTAGGATGTTAAACAACTTCTCTTAAGCTCCTAGATTCTAACACACTTAACATCAACTACGCTCAACTCGCTGAACTAAATATACAGAAGTCACTTAACACTGTAACTGTTAGCTATCGTGAATCAAGCACTGATAAAATCATATACAGAATACTCAACACATTCAACTCACATTTAACCTTCTATGTTACTATAAACTAAAGGATATCATACATACATTCATTAACTGATAAGCAAAGTTCATGTAACGAATGACAAATAGCAAATAAGTAGTCCACAATCACATCAAATAGTCGCACAACACACGGATTTTACGTGGTTCACTTCCAGGGGGGAAGCTACGCCCACTGGAACTGTGTTTATATTATATCTTGAGAGAGTAACATAGTTCCATTGCAACCTCTTATGCAGCTTGAGATCTTCTGGGAAACTCCACGCACTCAGCCGGGAGCCCTTCTCTTAGATATCTTCTCTTCCTATAATGCTTTCTTATTACAATATATCCTTTCTCTCTCTCTCTCAATCCCTATGGATTGTTACATTCATGCTCAAGGAGCTCGCCACTGGTTACAGAAAGATAACTACAGACTTAACAACAGAACCCGAGCTCGACTCTTCCTCAATGTCTTACAATACTGATGACAACTAGTAATAACCTAACCAACCCACTGACCAACCTTTCCTAATACAAAATACATGCTTAAATAGGTGTCCTGAAGGTCTCACCATGATACAGCACTGTGGGCCTATCCCAACAATAACCCAAAACCCTAACTGTGACAGTTGGCCTATCTGTACTTTGAACTGCTGCTTACTGGTCACTCCGTAGCTTTCTGCAGTCTTCCACGATTTTTGACGCTGATCACGGGTATGGGTGTCGCTTCCTCGGTTTCTCCCCTTCTATCCTTTGTCTTTAATACCTCAGCTTGTTGCTCCTTTTCCATTTATGAGGGTAGCTGAGCCCTCCTATCATCGTCGCTGCCTTAAATGCAGTGGTTGAGCTCTCTTCTCAGTCGCTTCAGGTACTATTTCCTTTTACTTCCATGTACCGACCACTGTGATTTCCAGCCCGCTATCTATGGCGGGGAATGCACTACAGCATCATACCTTTATCGTATTGCCAAAACTAACTTTCCTCCAAAAATTATCCATCTTTTACCAAAAATAGCAGCTTTTCCTGTAGCTGTGGGGATCTGCTCCAATAGTCCCCTAACACTTACTTGTGGCTCATCCCCGAGCCACTAACAGCTGGTTTCTCTTACTGTAGCTTCTCCTTGGCTTCCTGCGAAGTCCTTGCGAATCTCTCACTGAGTCCTGCGACATCTTTGTCCATAGCTTCAACACAGTCTTGTGCTACTTCAAGCATAACTTGAGTAATCATGGGGTCTTCTGTGTCATCAATTTCACTCTTGCTTGCAGTGAACTCCTTGACCTTCTACTCAACTACATCAACTAGATCTGTGATTTGTTCCTGATACAGTTGAAGCATATTATTGAATTGTACTTCTTTTTCTCGCAACCTCTGTGCTTCCTATTGCAACCGGTTCATCTTTTTCATATTCTTCATCTTTGCAAGAGCTCCTAAGCTCTTGACTTCTTCCTTGATTTCTGTTATTGCATTTTCTATGTTCTGGATGCTCTGCTGCAAATCCAGTCTATCTGCGAGCTCTTCTAGCTCCGACCATGTCTTCGTCGCATCAGCTAGCAATGACTCTACATCATTTATGCGACACTTCATCTGCGTTGAAATGATTCTAAAGGCCTCTACCCTTGCTTCCTTGTCTACCTCAGGTGTGCCTGGTGCTCGAGCCTCAAGCTCAGCAATCTGTGCCTTGTGGTCTTCCTCCATCTTTGCCACTGTCTCTTCCAGAGCCTTTGCTCTATCTGCAATTCTTCTTACTTTCTGCATTAGAGGCAAGGAAAACTCAATGTTACACTCGGGTAACTTCAATGCGATGTTCTGCAGGACCTGACTTAGATCCTGTTCTCTTTCTTCATATTGTCTTAACCCCTCCGCCTTTGTATGAAATCCTGCGGTGAGCGCTGCATTCTGTTGTCTCAACTAAGTGTTCTATTTATAAGTCGCAAGCTCTCTATCCGTGAGCTCTGCGGCTATCTGCGACTGGATCATTTGTAGTTGATCAATGGGGAACTGTTCCATATTAAACTCGACAGGTTGTCTAACCTGTATCTACACATCAATCATCGAAGCAGGGAATCAGATGCTCCCTGGCGGTATCAACACTGTATTGATGTGATCCTGTGCAAAGACTTCCTCGTTGGAAATCGATTGTTGTGAGATTTCTCCTGCTGTCTAGCAAATATCACGGCATCTGCAAAACTCCTTAGTGTCTTTATGCAAAGTAGGCCACCATAATCCTGCAGCTATAATTTTCTGAGCAGTCGGCTTTCCTCCGAAATGACCTCCTACGGTACCTGAATGTGCTTCTCTAATAATGGCCTCTTTCTTGTGCGGCATAATGCGTCTGCATAGGACTTCATCTGGACCTAACTTATATAAATGTCTTGCGATCAAAGTGAAATCTACTGCTTTAAAAACTAACTGTGTCTTTTGCTGCGCAACCATGGGACTAACCCATTCTCTCTCTTCTATTGGCTCAATGATGCCTGCTGCTAACATCTTATCAATCTCATCCTTAACTTTTTCTTTATAACAAGGATTTAATATGTATGGACACTGCTTAACTAGCCTAGCATCCTCTTTCAAAGGTATCCTCATGACTCCCAAATCTCCTACTATTCCCTTCATCTCTATAAACTTAGTGGGAAATAAGTCCTGATATTCATGTAACAAATCTGCGATGTGTCCTACCGTTTCATCATCCCAATAGTCTCCAATAGAGGCAAACTTGGATTTTGTTTCTGTGCCAATATTGATATTTTTAATCTTAATAGGCTCTGTGATAGCTGGAATCTCTAGCTTTGGTCCATCAACTTCGCGAGTCCCTTCTGACTCTGGAATGTTGATACTGCGAGGATTCTCATCCTCATCATCTGGCTCTTCTGCGAAGTTGTAACACTCTAGCGCTTGTTCTAACTAGATGGCCCAATCAGGATGAGCATACACTGGTAGGGTACAGTCATCAAATATCTTAGTCTTTATAATATCTAGAGCCTGATCAATGCTTGGATACTCAGATTCAAAATTGAAAGTGCGTACAAAACTATCTATCATAACTGGCCATGTAATCATTCCTCTATGCAACTCTGTCTCAGTGTACCAGTTCCTTGGGACTGTGTCTAAAGTGTGAATGAATAAGTGAACCCATTCATCCTCGGGAATGTCCGACCAATTCTGTTCACAAATCTTAATATGTGACCTGGGGTCACTTTCTCCTGTATATTTCTGCTGCAAACACTCCTTGTCATTAGAGAATCTGATCACCATCAATCTCTTAAAATCATCCCATGATGCGATATTTTATTTATGTGTATGCACCATCTTGCAAGTGTGGCTCTTACTGCAAGGTCAATAACTGCCATCCTCTGCTCATGAGGGATTTCTTGCTCAAGCTACTGTAAAAAGTTATTGACATCTACTAATCCATCAAACAACAGAATATCCTTAACCTCTGTGCCAATCCATCACAGTGACTTAGTCATACATGCACATCTGTGAGCTGAAACTTCATAAAGTCTATTCTGCCAATTTTCTAAACCAACATCCGAATCCGATGTGCATGAGCTATTCCATCACCAACTAATATTTTCGTCTGCGGTGGGATTGATATAATCACTCTGGTTAGCAGTAATTTGATAGAAGCTCTCCATATTACGCACCTCTTCCTCTGCTCTGATAGGTTCAATGTATCGAGGACCTTGAAAAGGATCCAATGGTGCGATGACTCAAATATGGTTATCCTCAAAGGTCATTTGTCTTTTCTTCAAATTGATAATAGCCATGTTATCAATTTCCCAATCGATACCTAATAAAGCTGGATACGTTTTTCTATCGCCAATAATTTCTATGAATTCAAAATCTGCAAAGCTGCGAACTCCGTCAATATCAACTAGTACTTGCTGTAATTGACCTAGTGGCGATACCCTTTGTTGATTGGCTAATCGCAGATGGATAGGTGATCTAGCTAACTTAGGGCTACCCATCTATTTCCATGTCTTCTTAGTAAGAACATTTACCTCTGATCCTAAATCTAGGATTACCTCATCCATTTCAAATTCTCCAATTTGTGCTGTGAGTCTCATTTCTCTTCCTATTCTTGTATGGCCCATAATATTATGAACAGAACACTGCATACTACTCACAGAAGAAGATTTTTGATACTGATATATGATGCGTTGAAGCTCTCCTATGGCTTTCTCATTTCTTACGAGTTTCAAGTAGCTCCGCAGGAAGCATTGTACACTTCCTGTCAACTCATCCTCTTCGCACCTTCCAGAGGTGGTAGCCTGTGATATTTGCACAGCACTAACGCCACAAGGTTTTTGCTGTGGTATGCCCTTACAAGGAAATATCTACGATCCTGATGGTGTAGGGTCAATAAAGAAAGTTTTAGCTTGCTGAAATGTTTCTTTGTTCTTCTGCAAGTCAAGTGGTGTAGATTTATCAGTGGCTTTATGCACCCACTTCGGACCTGTATTCTTTTTGGCATCCTTCGATGCCCTACTAGTAGAAGCACCACTGTGATTCACAACATTGACTCTTGGTTCTGGTTCTTTCTACTCAGCAGCAATAAGCTGAATATTTTGGTTTGCTGTTGGCTTAGGATCCTTAATATTGGCTATCAAAATAGGACATTCTTCTATAGTATGATCATAATACTTGTAATACTTACATGTTGTAGTAGGGTTCTGACAATCCCTATCATAATGTCCTATGGCTCCACAGTTGTAACAAACAATCGGTCCACGGCCACGACCAAAGCCTCCACCACGGCCATCATGAGCCGGTTCATGTTGTGGACCTGCTGCTGGTCCGGATGTCTTTGACTGGACTCTGTAGAAGTCATGTTTTCTCTCTATCATGAGATCATAAGCTCTGCAATTATTTTCATCATGTCCTACTGACTTACAGAAGTTACAGTATAAGTTATTAGGAGTTTGTACATACTTCTGAAGTAAAGGGCATTCCTGTGGTCTGTGTCCTCTTATTCTACAGATTTCACACCATGGCCCTTGATTCTGTATTAAGGGGTTAGGAGCCCCAATTGCTATATACTCAACAAATACTGGACAATTATCTTTGGTATGGCCATGTCCTTTACACTTTGTACACCATAATTCTTTTTCAACCTATTTTCCTTTCTTAATCTCATGTAGCTGTAAAGTGATATTGGCTAACTGATTCTGTAAGTTTGTCATACCTGCACTAGTCTTAGCTAAAGGTGAAGCCTCAAATTTCATTGCCATCTCCAATGCTTCATCCTGTGTATGGAGTTTCTATTGCATTAGTGGAAGTATGATATGAGGGAGCAATGCTGCGATGAACCATTCCTTATGCTACTCCGGTGCAAACTCAAAACTAACTTGGTCTATAAGAGCTTTAAATTTTTGATCGAAATCCCATAATGACTCTGTGGGTAACTGTTTAATGTCTTTAAGTTCTGTGATACATTGTGACTCAGACTTGGGTTTCTTAAATTCCTTAATCATTATGGTCCTGACCTCTATGAGTGTTCTATTCTGCGCTGCTGTATACTTCATATACCATGTTAAAGATCTTTCTCTAAGTGTAGTGGCCAACTGGACAAGTTTAGTATTGTCATCCTAGATCTGTTTAATGGTCCATACAGCTTCGCATAGGAACCAATGTTGTTCTGGGTCTTCTTCCCCTGTACCCCTAAAGGTAGGTAATTTCATGTCATCCCCCATTCTATTTCTACGAGGTGGATTATTATTTGTTGTATTACTACCACTTGGCGGTGTAAATGTAGGTGGTGTATAGGTAGTATGTACCGTGTGTGAACTACTAGATGGAGTTACTGCGGGATTATTCTGAGTCCTGATTGGTTTCTGTGAGGTATAAGGGTGGTAAGGGATACCCCATACTGTTCTTTCTCTATTACTTTGACTCTCTTCTCTAGTACTGTCTGAACTGTCTTCAAAGAAGGAAGATTTGAAATCTACTTTATATTTCTTACCGCTACGTGTACATCCAATTTCTTCAAAATCACTCTCAAACTCGTGACATTACACTTACTTAACTTATTCATCTGAGAATATATCCAGTACTCCTTTTCATACAATAACATCTTAAGGGACAAATTTAAAGAGTTTAAGTACTGACCGCGATATCCTTTGAAGAAGTACCTCTCTGCTTCGCTGAAACTCTTTCTTTGATCAACTGCAAACTCTGTAATGAAACCTTCCAGCAAACTTGCAAGCCAGAAGTCTACTACCTATGAAATGGGATTATCTACGCTCTTCACAATGTGAATCACATCAGGTGTCCAGACAATGTTCCTTTTCTTCTTGAATACATGCTTATCATTCAACTTTGACAACCAATCGTACAACTCATTTGCATAGGTCACAAAAAATATCTCATGCAGGTTTGTGAAGATATGTTTCTATAGCCAGTCCTCTGTACTCAGCCTAGGACTCTTGTTTTTTTTCTCAACAAATTCTATTTCCTTAGACTCAACCCACTGGTTAAGTTCTTCTTTAGTAGGATGCCAACAGAACAACAACTCTTCAATTTGTTCAAAAATGGCATCGGAACCATTTGTTGGTCTTCTGGGACAACTCGGGTTTACTTTATTGTACCAACAAAACCACTAGCTCACTGGCCCTTTCGGTGACAGACCGTAGAATGGCCTGAAGTCTCACCCGAAGTGATCCTAGATGGGGTGGCTGAAGAATCAGGTTTCTTCAAGTAGGTTCTGTAGCATCCTAGGTCCTTCTGACTCTAATTAACTAGCAGAATCTCTCAGCAAGGGCTATTTCTCTCTTCCTAGCTGACTCTACTATGGGACTGACTCTTATCGCATCGCATCTTATAGGACGATGTGCAAAACTTCCCTTCTACTCAACTCTTAACCTGCGATATCTCACACCACAGCTCCTCCGATAGTGCGATATCTCCTTTCTACGCTATGATATTTCCTACAGTAAGACTCAATATGCTCATCAAATCTCAAGGTCCAGAGACTTCCTCCCTGGGTATAGTAGCTCAGTTAACCTTCATTATGATGTTAAACAACTTCTCTTAAGCTCCTACAGTCTAACACGCTTAACATCAACTACGCTTAACTCGCTGAACTAAATATACAGAAGTCACTTAACACTGTAACTGTTAGCTGTCATGAATCAAGCACTAATAAACTCATATACAGAATACTCAACA
The DNA here is from genome assembly GCA_001517045.1 of Pseudotsuga menziesii. Classification (NCBI taxonomy): domain Eukaryota; kingdom Viridiplantae; phylum Streptophyta; class Pinopsida; order Pinales; family Pinaceae; genus Pseudotsuga; species Pseudotsuga menziesii. Next base: position 378,281 of record LPNX010811547.1, read on the forward strand.
CATTCAACTCGCATTTAACCTTCTATGTTACTGTAAACTGAAGGATAGCATACATACATTCATTAACTGATAAGCAAAGTTCATGTAACGAATGACAGATAGCAAATAAGTAGTCCACAATCACATGAAACAGTCACACAACACACGGATTTTACGTGGTTCACTTCCATGGGGGAAGCTACGTCCACAGGAACTGTGTTTATATTATATCTTGAGAGAGTAACACAGTTTCACTGCAACCTCTTATGCAGCTTGAGATCTTCTAGGAAACTCCACGCACTTAGCCAGGAGCCCTTCTCTTAGATCTCTTCTCTTCCTATAATGCTTTCTTCCTACAATATATCCTTTCTCTCTCCCTCTCAATCCCTGCATATTGTTACATTCATGCTCAAGAAGCCAACCACTGGTTACAGAAACATAACTATAGACTTAACGACAGAACCAGAGCTCGACTCTTCCTCAATGTCTTACAATACAGATGACAACTAGTAATAACCTAACCAACCCACTGACCAACCTTTCCCAATACAAAATACATGCTTAAATAGGTGGCCTGAAGGTCTCACCATGATACAACACTATGGGCCTATCCCAACAGTAACCCAAAACCCTAACTGTGACAGTCATCCTATCTGTACTTTGAATTGCTACTTACTGGTCACTCCGTAGCTTTCGGAAATCTTCTGCAGTTTCTGGCACTGATCACGGGTCTGGGCGTTGCTTCCTCGGTTGCTCCCCTTCTATCTTGTGTCTTTAATACCTCGTCCCATTGCTCATTTTCCATTTATGAGGGTAGCTAAGCCCTCTTGTCGTCGCCGCTACCTTAAATGCACTGGTTGAGCTCTCTTCTCAGCCGCTTCAGGTACTGTTTCCTTTGACTTCCTTGTACCAACCGCCATGATTTTTGGCCCACTATCCACAGTGGGGGAATGTTCTACAGCATCGTACCTTTATCGTATTGCCAAAATTGTATTTCCTCCAAAAATTGTCCATCTTCTACCAAAAAATAGCAGCTTTTCCTGTAGCTGCGGGGCCCTGCTCCAACATCTTTCACAGTGTTGGTAGGAACATGAGCAAAGATGGATGTACACTCAGAAATCCTTTAAATCTTGCACCAAATAATAGGTCATCTTATCTAGAATATTATACTTTAGGGGGGAATCTCTTAGGGTCTTTCTATAGAAAACAATGGGTTGCTCATGTCCTTCATGATTCTTCTACAGTAGTACCCGTGCTACTGTGTGTTCTGAGGCAAAAGAAAATATGAGGACGTCCTTAGAGAAATCGGGGCTTGCAAGTACAGGTGCTTCAGCTATAGAAATCTTTATATCCTCAAAGTAGTGTTTTTCCTCAGATGTCCACCTGATTTCCTTGTCTTTACCTAGCATATTGGTTATATATTTCACTATTTCAGAAAATGCAGCAATAAATATTCTCAAAAAATTTACCTTCCTGATAAATAATTGAACCTCAACTTTATTCTAAGGGAGTTCAATTTTGCTGATCACCTCAACCCTCCCAAGATCTATCCCAATGCCATCCTGAGAGATTATATGACCCGGTAGCTTCCCTTCATTCATAGCAAAAAATGACTTTTTAGGGCTCATGCCAAATTTTTTGCATTTCTTGAACATTCTCATTAGGTGGGTGACATGTTCTTCATTAGAATTCGAGAAAAAATTGATATTGTCAAGATAAATGACCATAATTTTGTCTTTTTCATCAGTGAACGCTATGTCCATGGCCCTCTGGAAGGTGTTCCCCGCATTCATCATCCCAAACAAAATTTTAGAATACATGAAGGTTCCCTAAGGTGTGGTGATTGTTGTCTTCTCTTGATCCTTCAGGTGCTCCACGATTTGCTTATAACCTGAGAAACCATCCAGAGTGGAGATCCTCTATGAACCCACTACTCTCTATAAGATATGGTCCATCTTTGGGAGGGGATAATGATCCTTTAGAGAAACTCTGTTCAAGTTCCTAAACTCAACACATATTATTATTTCCCCATTATGTTTTCTAATAGGGACCTAATTTGCCACCCAGCATGAGAATCTGAGTGCCACAATGATTTTGTCCTCAAATAAGTTCTTGATCTCTTTTTCTACCAAGGGAAACAACTTGACATTCATCCTTCTTAGCTTATGTTTCAATGAAATCTCTTCCTTCTTGATTGGTATGGTATGCTAGATGATGCTCGTTTCAGAAGCCTTAAGGTCCTTGTAGCTCCAAGAAAATACATCTGAATATTCTTTCACCATGGAGATCTACTATTTCTTGGCTTAAGGTGAAAGGGTCCTTACTATTTTTATAATCTTACGCTACTATTTTGTCCAAATATTTACATCCTCAACATCTTCACGTCTTGGGACCTGTTGAGGCTCTTTAGCCACATCATTAGGATCAAAACATTTCTCTAGAGGAACTACACCCCTAGGGATAGAATTACCTCTCAACTGTAAAATATCCTTGCCACAGAGGTTGTTCACATATTCCTGCTAACCCTCAACCTCCTCCAATTCTAGATCCCAAACCTACTTAGTTTCCTTACTCTAAGCATCTTCAGCAGAAGCAACATCCTCTTCCCAAGGCACTTCTTTTGGATCCGCAGTCTCGCTTTGTAAGGGTTATTGAGTGGGAGAAACCCCCTCTAGGAGTTTATTTTCTTCATCAACACCCAATCCCTCAAACTCCCCAATGAGACTGAGGAACTTGTGGATTTTATTATCATATTCAAAGACTTGCCAATTCTTGACATTATCTGGGACAGAATTTATGTGCCTCACTTTGTTTTCATCTTTCCCAATAAGGTGCATAGGGGCTTTGAAATTCGTTGCAGAAGTGGCCAAGGAATCAACTACACAATTTTGTACTATGGGTATCAGATTAAAACTGCATTCTTCAAAGCATTCAATGAGGTCCTAGGCGGCATTTCGGTAGCTTCTCATCCTGGGATGTCTGTCTTGATACTCACCAGTCATTTGTTTAATTATTAGCTCAGAATCCCCATGCAACACTACCCTCTTGACCTAGAGCTCTGTCAAGGCCAGAATCACTAATATCATAGCCTCATATTTTGCTTCATTGTCTGTGTAGTCAAAAGCAAGATTGTAATAATAATTCACAGCTCGCACTCTTGGGGGTCTCATCCATAATCCAACTCCTGCCCCTTCTCTGCATGTTGACCCGTCAAAACTCACCTCCCACACCCGTTCTATCTCCTCCTAAGTAGGGACAACGACAACATTCTGTAAACTGGATCTGTCTTCAGTGAAGAAGATGGTAGTACCCATCTCTATATCCAGTGAATATATGGGGTGATTGTGTGGCCTCTCAATGTTGATTACCATCTATGCCAACTGTTGTTCTCTGAAGATCCTTCTCTATTTCCCAAAGATAGGGATAGTGGCGTATGACATGTCCATATGGAGGGAACCTTTCAAATTAGGGGAATTTTGAGGTAAAAAATATGCCTCCAAACAAAAAAAGATACTATTAAAATCATTTTTTTAAGAACCAATAACAATGTAGAGAATGACATCATCTATAATAGTTGAGTTGGAATTACTTGAGTTAAGGTTTCTTATTTGTCATATTCTAAAAGGTTGATCAAAATCTATGGTTAACCATTGTAGTCTACAAGTACTTTTAGACCTACAGTAAAGTACTAATGTCTTTTCATACTTGTTCAATAAAATATATTATTACTTTTACATTTAGAGTAAAGTATTAATGTCTTTTCACACTTTTTCAATAAAATATATTATTGTCCCTTCATATATTTTGAAAAAGACAATATATGTCTTTTCATTTAATATGCATATATCTACACAATTTTCAATATATGTAATATTTATCCAATTTTTCTTAATATTAAAAATATATTTTATTTACACATTTTACTTATGCATATATGATATATTCATCTACTTTTCTTTATCTAAAAAATATTATATAATTACATATTTTTAATTGAACTTTATTATATTTTGTTATTTTTAAAAAGTATTATTAACTTTTCTAATACTTTTAAAATATTTTATTATTAGATTTGTATAAAAAAAATTATAATAAAAAGCATTACGAAATAATATATTCATAAAAACCCAATTTAAAAACTACCTTTCAAAAAACTAAATTCTAAACAAAACATCATAAAATGTAATATTTTATCAAATTATAGTACAATTAATTAAAAACTACAAAACATTCCCTTATACAAAATATTAAAATCAAAGTTTAAAATATTAAATATTAACTTATATAATTACATTAAAAAACAATATTTTAAAAAATTATGTTACAATGAATTGATTAAAAGCTAAGAAAAACTCAGATTCTAAATTTTTAAAATCATAATTTAAAGATTAGATTTAAGTGTAGATTATATGTGCTAATCTATATTAAAATAAAAAATTATTAAAATCAAAATTCAAATTTTAAATTTTTAAAATTTAGAATGTATTATAAATAATAATAATAAGTGGAAGGGGTGTGGGACGATTGGAAACTGCATGTTATGTTAAGGCATATAGGATGTCAAGCAAGTTAGCAGTTCAAGTCTCGAGGAAATGTGCGCGAAAGTTAAGCCCCTAGTTGGTCGTGCCTAGGGGTTATACTGGAGCCGTCGAAATCGACCCCATATCACGTAAGTACAAAACCGACATCGTTGTTGATTCGACACACACACATATTAAATTTAGAGTATATTGTGAATATGTTAAAATATTTCTATATATTTTAAAATGTAGAAAAAAATTTAAAAAATAATACTAGGTGATTAATTTATTAATATAGAAAAAAATCATAAATTGGTTTAATGATTTTTTATACAAATTATAGACATCCTATTATATGAGAATTTAACTAAATTAATTCCATTATAAAAACACATAAATTGGTTTAATAAGAAAATAAACAATTTAAATTAAAAAAATACATATATATTTATTATTTTAAATTTTAATTTTCAAACACTAAATTAATTATATCATAAAAATACATAAATTATATAAAGAAACAAAAGAACATAAGTTATAATAAAAAATTAAGAATATACATACATACATACATACATACATACATACATACATATATATATATTAAATTTCAATTTTCAATGTGTGGTTGGAGAAAATTTGAATTTTTTGATTTTTTTTTATTTTGTATTATTTGACTGTCTTTTCATTGTGTCTATATTTTATTATTAAACATATTTGAATGTCTTTTCATTGTGTTTATATTTTATTATTAAAAGTGATCTCCAAGTTCAAGGAGATGAATGCATCTAAGTACTACACATTTTTTGGAAATTAAAAATAGCTTTTAGTCACTTCAATATAACAATTTTTATTATTTTTGTTTCTAGAATGTAACTGAACCATGGTTATATAAATTGTACATTTAATGTAGTGGAAATGTGAGTTGTCAAGTATACCTTCTCTATAAAATGCCTAGTTCATAATATTTTAATATATCCCTTATGAGGCCCATTTTTTACCTCAAAATTCTTCTAATTTGGAGTTTTGTTTCCCAAGACCTTGACAACAAAATTCTGAACTTAGGAGGGATGTCAGCCACCACCACGTCCATGACTAGTGTTTTAGCTGGGATCTGGGCTAAATAGATGACCAAATCTTTAATTAGGCCCAAGAACTTGACTTTATTAGAATATAAGGAGAAGAGATCTTTATAGGGTCTCGTCACTTCTAATCCCAGCTAATCCAAATTCTCCTAGGCATCATATTTTGAGAGGCTCCTTAATCAAGCATGGCATTGTGTAGGATGGAATTATGGATGTTTAGGAAAACATAGAAAGGGGGAAATTCCTCATTAGAGGGTTCATCTACGTGGGGGGGCGAGGAAAGGATGGTGGGCCTATCATCTTGTAGATTCATACTATTAGACACGGCAAAGATTTCTCCAGGAGGATTTAAAACTATGGCAATTTTAGAATGATATTCTGAATTTTTTAATAGTTCTGTGAGGGGCACATAGATTTTTACCTTTTCAATTTCAGCCCCTAGACTGAAATAATTTTGTCCCTGATCAACACTTCTTGGATTGTATTATCTCCTTTCCTTCCCCTTGGTCTCTAGCACACTTATGGGGCCTTCCTTGGATGGTGTGTCACCTTTAGGTTTGCTGGTAGAAGCCTTATTTCCAGCGTATTTATTTCTCATGAAAGGGACATATTTGCTTCTCGGGATAATCTATCTCTACACATCCAAAACAACAAGCTGATGTCCTCTCTTGAAGTCCTTTGTCTCATTTGGGGGTATATCTCCCCTTTCAAGACACGCATTGTCATGTTCTTCTTTGGTTAGAAAGGTGGTGGGAGAGTCAATGTCAAGCTTATAGATCTCATCTTTAGCTTGATTTTGACCATCCTGATCCATGGAATTGTCTTGAAATGGAGGCCTAACAAGTTGATCGGGAGGGTTTCTCTTCCCGTTCTGGAGAGCTTGTGGTCTTTTGGCATTCTGATTCCTATTTTGTTGTTCTTGATTTTCCCTAAGAAGTGGGATTCCATCCACAAAGATCCTCTCCATCATTATTTCCATGGTTCTCAGCATGATGTCTATCCTGGCCTCTTATGAGCTAGTGGTAGAGGGTTGCTCAGGTTCCTTTTCCTTTCTTCTCTCCCCTTCATATCTTCTCGATTCTCCCTCTTCTCTTCCCCTCTCTCCATCCTCCCTTCTCCATTCTCCCTCATCTATTTTATTCTTTCTTGCAGCAGTTAGGTTGACCTCCACCTCTATGGAATCTTTCATGATAGCTTCCAAGGAGTTTGATCTCCTTTCACTCATCCATAAGGAAAATTGACCATCGAAAGCTTCACCATATTGGATTTGACCATAACCAATGGGAGGTTTGAACTAGGAAGGGATGGAATTATATACTTTCATAAATTTGTCAGAAAACTCTTGGACAGATCAACTCTCCCTCCTCCTCATGGAATGATATTGAGAGGGATATTTTTGAGGGTTCTTCTAGTCTTCCCACTTTTCCTTGAAATCATCTTGAAAGGCCTGATAGTTCTGGATGGAGTCAGCTGGGAGATTCTTATACCATTTTATTGCTTCTCCATCCAAACTCCAAGCAAACAGCTTGACCATAACATCATCATGATTCACTTCCTCCAGGTCTATTCAATATAAAAACCACCATAGGTGTTCTTCAATGGAATATCCCCTCTCCCCATTGAATTGCTTGAGTCTTTCAAATTATCCCAATGGGAGGTTGTGAAGTGTAGCGGGAAGATGAAGAGGGGAAAACCTATTTTCCATTCTTGGATATATAACATGGTTTACAGGGGGGATTAAAAGCGGTGGAATAGAAATTGGTAAGTTGTGAGGAACTGAGGGAATGTGGGGAGTTGTGAAACTAGAATATGGATGTTGATTAGGCTTGGAAGCAGTGGGAAATGAAAATGTGGCAGCAGATGGCCTTATGATAGCAGAATCTAACAGGGTCAAATCAGTAGTGAGAGTAGGGCACTTTGGGTCAGGCAAGTGCTGAAAATCCATGCCTAGAGATTCATAGGTTTGGGGTGACCAAGAAATGCGTTGGAAATCAAATACAAAGGTATCATAAACTAATTCATAGAGACTGGATTCATATTTAGTTATAGGGAAGGTCACTCCCAACTCCTCATTATAGTGTTTAGATGTCACTAAGATAAATAGCACCCTCAATAGGGAAGGAAAGTTTTCTGACTAACTTTTGTGATCACTCAGATCACTAGGTTACCAATAATACACATAAATAATCATATAATCATAACAAACATAAGAGATGAGGATAGTAGGTTGAATAAAAGATTATATTACACAAAACACATATGGGTTCATACAAACATGAAACCAAACCAACTTGTATCTAGCTCAATAGCTTATTATATATGATTAAAAAACAATTATGAATAACTACTTGTTGGTTCAGTCAACTGACATGACCTATGGAGGACATCTAATATATAATTAGTCAGATAACTAGCCTATTCTAATGACCGAATAGCTCCTCCAACATCTCCCCCAGGAACAAAATATTTCTTTGTCCGAAGAAACAAGAAAGGTAGAAAAAATTATCCTATATGAAGTAGTTTTTTCCAATTACTCTATCTTCATGGGATGTGAAATCAAATGGATGGTCATTTCTTTATAGATATATCCATAATGGCTTCTGCTGTAATGGTTAGTTGGTGCTGAAATTCTGTCCAATTGTGGAGGGAATTCTGAATGTCAATGGTCAAGGTTGTAATGCTTGATAGGGTGGAATTTTTTTCTTGTATTGAAAGGTCTGTGATATTACTCATGTCGGGACCCAAAAATTGAGCTCTTTCTTATACTATGTTGAGTAATGTTTTCATATGTGGACAAACCTTGTCCAGTGTGTCAAGGCTTGGGATTTCCTAGTTCATCCACTGATGTGTTTGTTTTACTAGTTTCTCGAGCTTCGTTGTATCTAGTACAATATGATCTTGGACTGTACTCATCATTGCTTCTTCTAGACCTTGTTGATTTTCCAATGTTTTGATATGTTCATGAGTGTCTCTAGCCTGCTGGAATACTTGGTTGTAATAGGTATACCATTTTTGCAATACTTCTTCTGTAGTGGTCAACTCATGCAAATTCTCTTGCAGTGCCTTGTGGGCTTATGAAAATGTTGTGTACCAATGTCTTAGTAGCATAGAAGTCTCTTCTATTTTATCATATTTCTTAGCTTTCAGTTATGCCTGAAGGTTTGACACGACACTTTCAAATAACTGGTATACTCTTTCCAGTGGTTTGTCGGTGTCGATATCTGCTATTCCTGGCACAACTATTTGTGTCAAATTCCTGCATTTGGTTAGGAATTCAACATGTTCTTCTTTAAGTTTGATTAATTGTTCCTGTATTCTTTGGCTTCTTATTGTGGCCTCTTTAGTAGGTTCTTCCAATAGTTGGTCCAGTTCTCCATCCCTAATTTTTGGCACGTCTATTGCAGTAGTCGATCCTAGCTAATGGAGGTGGATGACGATAGGTACTTGTTGTGTCTAGTGGTGTTATTTCTTCATTTCCTCCTTTATTTTACTTTTATGTTTAGAGTGATGTGCCACCACTCCTCCTGTTGGTACTACTTCTGGTTGTTGTTGCTTTGTTGCTGCTCTACCTAATGTTCTGTAGTTGGTGAATTCTTAGTTAGCTATACTTCTGTTATAGTATGGTTTTCTAGCTGTATTCCATGTCTGGGGCTTGTAGTTGTTTGTGCATCCAGTGGTGGTGAAGATGGTGGATCTGGATTTGGAGGAGGCTCTGAGGTTGGTGGTGGTGAAGGCGATGGTTAGTGGTCTGGAGTTAATGGGGTGGTCGGAAGGGAACTTGTTGGGATGAGATCTTCAACTTTCAATTGCAAGTCAATCGGGTTATCATTTTCCATAGAGTCGAGGAGATTATCCAATTCATGATTTGGCAATGCAACCACTTGGTCATTTGTATCCAAATATCCTTCGTTTGTTGCATTAAATTGAAGGCGATGATTTACAATGGATGGTGTGAAATATTAATCTCGTGATGCGACAACTTGGGATGACTTGTCTAGATTTATAAGAAATGATGATTTAAGGATTCCCACAACTCTTGGTTCTGGGAAAACTTGTTGTGGTTGGCTGAGTTGCTAGGTGAGGGTTCGTCGTGTTGAGCTCGACTCAGAAAGTGTATATGTAGTGTTTATTTGTTGAGCTTTTTGGAAAAGGTGGGGGAGGTTGTTGATAAATTTATGTATGTTGGCATCTTTATAAATCTTTTCCTTGAGTGTCTCTAACACTACGCTTTGGTAAAGGTCAGATGATATGATGTCGGTTGGTGCTGGTATATCTTATGGTACTAGTTGAGTTGGAGATGGAATTGGAGGAGTGGAAACATAATCAATGGGTTTGAATTCATGAGGGGTAGAAACTTTTACCTTTTTGTTTATTCCTTGTTTCACTTCTGATTCTATGAAATGTTTGAACTGTGTCTTGATAGATACTTTGTTTAGTGAGGCATCCTCCAAAATGTTGAGAGCGCTAGCAAGTAACTCTTATTGATCTTATGATTCCTCTAGAAGGATGAGTTTGCTCTTTCCCTTTCCTTGTTCCTGACTCTCTTTCTTTTTCCTTGATGTTGATATCTCCTGAGCTATTTTTTTCAAATTCTCCTTTGTCATAGCATACTCTGGTCTATCATATTGTGTTTCTTCGTATGTTTATTCTCCTCCCTCCTTCTCCTGTTTTTCAGTTAGTGTAAGCGTTTGCTGTGGTTGTGGTACTATAACAATCTAAAGAGGAATTTGCTCTTCTATCGGGATGTCTCGCGAAGTGAATGTATTGAAATGAAGATTCACTTCATAATATTCTTCTTGCTATTGGTCCATCAGGGGTTTGAGAATTGGTTGGTTGGTCTTCTTCGCCATTGCTAGTATGGACATCTTGGTCTTGGATTGTCAGCTCAATTATTTTAAAATATCGTCGATTGTTGGGTAATAATTGAGGGGTTTGGCATTCTCCGTTGCTATTGGGGAAAATATGCACTATTTAATTCAACACTTAATTGTCAACTTGAGAAGGGAGCTTATGAGATGTAAACACAATATGTGCAGAATTGAAGGCTTGAACTAACCTATGCTAACTAAATATGCAAATGCGCTAACATGCAACTATATGATTTTAATCTACATGCATAAATTTCATAATTCAAATGCAAAAATTTAATCTATCTATCAAAATAAGAAATTAACTAATAACTTTGGAAAAAATAACTACAAATTCAAATCTAATCTAACGTTATGCTAATCCATTCTGTGAAATGAAATTGAAACAACTAATCTAGGAAAGCGGTCACTTTGTTCGAAAGCAATCTAATGTAATGAAAGTAAATTTAACTATTCATAACATGCAATAAATCAACTAAACCATTTCATGAATGCATGAACTATATGCTTATCCAAGGATGAAAATCTACTTAACCATGTGATTAACTACGAAAGCAAATACTTAAATTAATTACGAAAGCAAATATGAAATTAATTCCTATAAAACAGAAATTATGCTACAAGTGAAAAGGGCAATTAATCTCTCTATTCTATGAGCGAAACTACTTTATATGTTCAAAAGAGCAAACTAACCAACTATCCTACTCTAGTTATAGAACTCAATGCAATCATATAAAGCAGATTGAAACATTAATCTAAGAACCAAGTGTAAACAAATACTTTGCGAGGAATCATAAAATAATGTAAGCAAACTAATTTAACAAATCCAATCTAACCAGCAACTAATCTATGAATTTAAAAAGTAAACTTATATTAAACTAAGCTATGAGAAATTTCAAGATAAAAGTTGTAAAATACTGAAAATTAATGCATCTAATACAAAAGGAAAAATGAAAATAGTCTAAACCAATCCCTCTTCCTAATGCTCAAAATCTATCATGCAAAGTTTATTAAATTCATACAAGCATAAAACTAAATTAAAGTCAAAGATAAAAATAAAGGAGACTAAACTAAGCTCAAAATAAAATAAATTAGACTAATGCAAATAAATATAATTCACACTAAAAATAAAACTAAACTAAACCAAAAGAATTTCATGAACTAAACTAAAATGAAACTAAACAAAATACTGGAAATAAACTAGATTAATTAACCTAAAACAAATTCATCATAAAATAACCCTCTATTCACAGTGTCACTATTTTAACAACACATTAAGCAATTTAATAACAAAATATAAATGAAAGAAATACAAAATACAAAATAAATACAATATACATATTAAATACAAAAATATAATACATTTATATAAATTCTCACTTGTATATTAAATATACGAAACTAAATATAAAATAAATTCAATTATAAAGAAACACTTTAACCTATATTTAAAAAGTATAGACCAATTCAAATTACTTTATTAATACGATACAAAATTAACATATAAAATAAGAAAACATTTATACTCATTTATATTCTGAATTTCATCATAATTAAAATTGAAACAATTAATCTTATGCATTAATATAAAACTGAATATGAAATGCTGAAGATGGATTCGAATCCCCACTAACTACAAAACATAGTAAAGTGATGGAAAACTAACTTATACCCTAGCTAATTATCTACACAAAACGTAATACTAGAAATTCTGGAAATAAATTAAAATTCTGTAGAATTCTATCTAAATTCGAATTAAAGGCTGAAAGATAGACTAGATTAAGGTGCGGATAGAAGGCTGAAAAACAATCTGCACAGAGATACAAACCGAAAGCTGAAAAGACAGTCTACGCAGAGGGACGAATGGCCAGCCGTGTGGAAAATTGCATAAAAACTCAGGAAAATTATAATTTATTAATAGTAAAACATTATCTATAGGAAAACTAAATATATAGACATAAAAAAAAATTACTTATCTGCAAAAAATGAAAAGAAAATGTTGAATATGTACAAATAGAACCTCCGATTGTTGAGGGGCCATTCTCAACAATCAAAGGCTAGTCTAAGCCAATGAATTACTTCACAGAAGACTGAAACATGCATACACAGCTGAAAATAGAGTTTTATTCAATTTGAACAGAGTTTTCTATAGAGTCTATTCGCCAACGACTAGCTACCCAACTCTCAGGAAGAGGATGGTATATATAGCTTCTTACAGAGATGAGCAATTCGATGATTTAGTGGTCGACTTTTCTCTAAATTTAGTAAATCATAAAGGCATCTAACAAATCAAACTCCAATGCACATCATCTTCCTTCTTCAACACGAACATATCTCCTCCAACGTGCATTTGGTTCTTTTCATCATGGACATGACATGATATGGTCTGCTTGCTCCTCCTTTCGCATGGACCGATCTTCTCTAGCATGCATGATGGCAGCATGTTGGGCGGCGAGGGGTACACATGGGCAAGTCTTTAGATTGCAATTCGTTCCTCATTCAAGGGCGTAGATTGGTGATGTGGTGGTACACAAAGGAATCATGATAACGAGCCTTCTAAATTGATGAGCGTCTCCAACAAACAAACGCATGGATTGTAGGTGGGTTGCAAATCTGTTTCGACATTTAATGCCTGAGATATTTTATCGTCAACAGTGCATTTCTTTATTAATGAACTAAGTGGTGATCAATTTCATAAGCTGGACAGTAAGTTGAATGTGTTGTCTATTTATTTGGTTGTGAGCGAGCTAGATATCCAGCTTAATACATGGCTGAATTCTATTGGTTGGGTGCTGGATTCTTTTGTTGAGTGCTTCGTTTAACTATGGATGGATTTTATTTGCTACACCGCTATCCATTTCGTGAATGTGCAAGAGCTCTATTCCCTATCCATGTGTGAATTATTCCACGTCATGTTCATAACATAAAGCCTACAAAAAAAGATATGCATTAGTTTTATATCATGGCATTATGATTTAAGAAGATAAGGGCATTACATTATACAAATGTTTCATGGAAAGCCAACGGAATATATTTACATTGTTTTATTCTAAAACAAAAGGAGGACTATATGAGGTGGAATAAAGTGGCTCATAGTTCCAAGTTTTATTTCATATTAAAGTTTATATGGATTTATTAAGCATATTTGACAAATTTATAATGCATATTTTATTAAGCAAGTTTATATTAAAGTTTATAATGCATATTTTTTATGGATTTGAAAATAATGCATATTTTATTAAGCGAGTTTATAATGCAAGTTGATATTAAAGTTTATAATGTATATTTTATATGGATTTGAAAATATATTAAATTTTCGTTTCTTAAAGTTCTAAGTGGAACTATTTAATTCACTTGAATAGTCAATGGTTTTATATTTAACATTTTTCATTTTCCATAGTTTAAGAAATCATAATATTTCAAATGTATTCCTTCTTCAATTACTTTAAGAAATTACAAATTAATGGGACAAAGTCTTAACATCAACCCATGATTCTAGTTATGTATATGCAAGTAGTATGGAATCAGTGAGGACCAGAAGACAGAGACAAGTCAAGTCCAGAAACCAATAAGGAACATGTCATCAAAACTCAGTGCCGAACTTAGGACCGAAATAAGGGGCTGGATGGAGTTCCAAAATGCGCTTTAAATGGAATAACACATCAAAAATGATGAATTAAGCTTCTTTTACATTTATAGGTTATAATTGATGAAAACATAGTAAAAGATAGAAAAATTAAAGATAGATGTATTCGATTTCGGTAAATAGGCCAAGAAATTAATGTAAATAAAGCCATTATAAAAGACAATTTCGAGGCCCAACATACCCACAGACCAAAGGTATGGCATGTCCTCGTGTCATAAATGAATCAGAAGTGATCTTTCATTTATTCAAAAACGCTACTTAATCATTAATAGTTTATAGGCAATCGTTCAGCAAAACGAAGCCATCTTTATTACTACATGAAAAATGGAACTTAGAAGCAAAGTTATGTTATGAGATGACCAAAACAACTTCGTATTATTTAATATTTATTAATACATACAATTCTTCTACTAGTAATAATTCATGCTTATGAAGACCATATAAATCGAGACTCCCTCCCCCAGACCGAAGGTATTGCATGTCCTTGTGCCATGAATGAATTAAGACTAGGTTCAATTAGAAAACACGAGGGTGTAGATAGTCAATAAAGCTTATAGAAAACTATTCATCCCTGCTACTTCTCAAAGGTTTATCATTATTCAAGTAATTATGGACAAAGTGCGCATTTCAAGTTCATTAGACTCCTAAGTTTATGGGTCCCACTTGTAGGATAGTGATATCCTAGGTATAGTATGACTTAGACAATAGGGTCTTAAGTGCACTTACAAAAATTCTCAAATGGTAGATTGATGGAGTCAATTTTCTTTATATCAACCATGCATACCTTCCTCTAGTAGACCCACAACAACCTTTATTATTACAGAGTCATTTTCATATTTTTTTAGACTCTTTTTCTCTCTCTCTTTTTTAACAAGTTGTCCTCTCCAGGAAGATTCCCCTCTTGTAGTTAGGTCTGTTTAGTACCCCATCAGGTTTACCTAGTCATACCACAAGATGGTACCCGCTTCCAGCGAGCTTGTTCAGTACCCCAGCGGGTTAACCTATTAAACCTGTTTTCTATCAAAGGCTATTGTCCCAATGTTTCCAAACCCTATAGATATTTGAAAAATGATTTTTCATATGCTGGAGTGGTGGGGGAGTAGCTCTAAAAACCATGCTACATGGTGGGATGGTATATGGATTGGAGGACAACTATTCTTCTCTTTTTTTACTATCATGGAAAAATAAAGGCTGCAAGAGGAATCTACTATATCAAAGATACACACGATTGATGGATTTAGTGTAAAGTGGATGAAGCCATAAGATAATGAATTAAAGGTGTCCCTAGTCCCAAATATCACCTCTTTCATATGGAGTTATAGTAGTGTTCCCCACAAACTAGGAATTTCATTCACCCTTATGCTACCTTGTAGTAAAGATGCTTAAATAACATGCCCTTATAAAGAATCTAGGATGTACGAGTGACCTCTAGGTTTTAGATGGACCTTAATTTATGACAAATACCCATGAGTTTTAAAGTTGGTCTTGAGTAACTGGTATAATTAGAAATATGCATGTATGAAAATGAATAATGATGCAAAATTGTTTTGTTTTAGTCATTAACATGATCTTTTTCTTAGTTCTTTTATTTGAAACAAAAAAAAATGAAGTTGCATTATTCCCTAAACTAAGAATGCAACATTTTATTTATATACATATTTCCATACCCTAAGAAGAAAGAAAACATGTTTATACAAGTATATGAACTTTTCCAATGAAACCAAGTGCAAAGCAAAATGAGAATTGTACCTTTATCTGCATATGAAAAGATTGTTGCAGTGATTAACTAAATGTGGAAGTTCAACCAACTTACTTCTATTTGCATTAATAGGTGTCACTATAGAATTTCAACCCAAAATCCGACGCCTTGCATGTCTGAAATCTGACACTTCTCTGTCTCATTTTCGACACATACACTTTTTTTTTGGCGTCGATGGTGTAACGTCAGATCTTCAACCGTTGACTAATAAGGGTCGAAGCTTTGACAAACCATTGTGTCACATATTTGACCATTATTCCTTCCAATGTGCCAACCAAAATTGCATAAAATGTTAGAACTCGAACATCCTCCGACCCTTGAAGCGTCGGTCGTCCAACGGATAAAAGTGTCTGAGAAATGGTGGTCTCATCGGTTTTTAATTCAAACAGTGTCAGTAATCTGACACACTTCGACACTAAAAGAGTCAACCTTCCTATGTTTTTTGACACTTACACCGTCCGTCATCCGACGGGGGGAAGCATCGGAGTCATGGCACGACCATCGGGTGGGATGACCAAAGTGTTGGAAGAATGTCGGAAAAGCGACATCAGTTGTTGGATTTAAAAAAAAATATCCAAATATTTCACTTACGGCCACATGGTTTCATGTACAAAGGCCATGTAATCCCATGCCCGCATGTCCAGGTGCTGTTAGTGCCCAGTTTCCTTGTCTATCATAGTTGTTTACATTGCTGATAGTCCCCCAATGAACTTTCCCCATGAGATTGGTTGGTTGGATTCTACAATTTTCCCCATGAGGTTGGATAGTAAGACATTCTCTTTGTTCATAGCAAGTAAGTCTTTATGTGAACATTGTGTATAAACCAAGGGCCATACATAGAATATTTTGCTGGAGCTCTTAGAAGTAGAAGAAGGACCAGGTTAATCCAAGAGAAGCCCAACTTACCAACTTAGAAATGGCCTATGTGACTTGGCTTTCGAGAGAGTCGGAGAAAGGTTGCTTACAATCAAGTTTTCCTAGTTGAACACAATGTAGTGCTTCTCTGGGTGAGACTATTAGTTGGAAAGTGGAATGAAGTAGTCCCCATACATTGTCTGTCATTAGAGGAATTTTGGGGTCTAAAATGGGCCTCCTAAGGAAAATAATAAAATAATAGTTAAAATAATAAAATAATGGTTAAAATAATAAAATAATNTTACCTCCATTTTAAGTTGACTAATGTTCTAAAGGGTGGTATTTTATAACATGATTAAGATGAAATGGGTCAAAAGAATTGTGTTTATACTTCATATGCATTGTGCTAATTGTATAAGTATCTGCATAAGTTTCTCCCTGTATAAGAAAGAGTTGTCATGCAAAGAGTGCTTTACATCCGCAATCTTAATAAGTGATGATGGAGGACACTGAACCTATAGAGTCTCTAAACAGAGTGGACCAAAGGAAATAGCTAAGATAAAAAAAAATAACAAAAATAAACTTGCTGACCAAGAGGCATTCAATACTTTTAGAATAGTCTAGCTTTGCTCAAGGAAGGGATATAGAATAAGATTGAATCCTACAAATAAATAACCACTTCATATAGCAAAGAGACAAAGAAACAGTAGAGTATGTTACCTTAAATCATTATTAATATGTACAGTAGATATTTAACTTCACTAGTGCAAATTCCAAACAACCAAGGTAAGGACAGATTGTTCTTGCTAAATGAAGTAGCTAGATAATAGAGGGGTCAAAATTTATAATGATGGTCAAAAACCTATCCTTGGTTGCAAAACAATGCAGGAATTNTGATGGACCCCGCTACCCCAAAAAGAAGAAATACCTGAAAAAACGTGATGATGATGTCATCATCACATTTTTTCAGGTATTTCTTGTTTTTGGGGTAGCGCGGTCCATCAAAAGTATGCAGTGTGGGTACTCGTTGGATGCGGAATC